>VZTL01042909.1:0-22715 GCA_013400535.1 Scopus umbretta
AAACCACAACACTTTTATATTCTAAAATTGTGAGAGGCTCTTTATTACATCTTATTCCTTCATTACATACGTATTCCTGTACAGAAACACTTAAGTAAGAAGATGCAGTGTTCTTTTCAAATATTTAGATCGACCTGTTTATTATTAATTTAATTCTCTGCCACAGTCATCCTATTCCTGGAAGGGTGAAATTCAGCTGGGATGATAGCAGTTGTGCCGTGTGGTACCAGATGCATCAGGTTTGATTGCTGTTTGGCTAGAGACACTTATGTTGATGGCTGACTGTATGTGATTACAGTGGGTGCTGACCTTTGAAGAGACAATTACCAGTTTCTACAAATATTAAATAATTTGCTTTCACTTTAATCTTTTTTACCGTATTGGCAATATGAATTGCCCAAAGTGGTCAGATGTGTTTCTTCAGTATTCTTTTTCTATAAGCAAACATTTTTTAAAAATCTTCTAGAATTGGAATCTCCTTTGGTTTGTCTTGTTTTAAAATGTTGCAGTTTCTCTGAGTAGGAAGCAAACTACTTAGCATCTTATCTCAGAAACCTCTGTCTGAAAACTCAGGTTTATGAAAACAATGAAAAAGTGATATGCAATACACTTGTCATTTGTACATGTAATCATTCCCCATTGCACTTGCTTTTTAAATATGCTTTTTACCATACTGTTTTTTACAGCCAAACAAAATTCTGAGTCATTTCCTCTGTTGGCTTTGAAGAAGCAATCACTAAGCCTAGAACTGTTTTCTGCTTGCAGCTTTCAAAAAAGAAACTGAGTACAATGCAAAAAAAGTTATCTTTCACATGCATATGTATCTGTGATTCAAAGATATCAGCCTTTAGGCCCTACAGTTCTGGCAAAGAGTGAAACCGAAAAGGCCAGTTTCAAAGGGATGGTTATTTTTAATATTGTGCAGCATCTGATGCTTTTAAGACACTTGAGACTTTGATTAAAAACGTATTTTTGCTATCCTGTCTTATAGTTGTGGGTGGGATGTTCTTCCTGCTACGCCACTAAATACCTTTAAAGCAATCTGGTTGTATACTCAGAGTTCCAACCTTATTGTAACCCTGTTTAGCACAAGGCTAACTCTGGTCTGATGAGGCTCATGTACCTTGACCCCCTGTCTAGGCTATGGTAGAAACAATTCACAGCCTACAACTAAGAAAGAATGTAGTGATACAATGCAATGATTCAGGTTTGTGTGGTAACGCTATGTAACCACTTGCTTACCTCCCTTGCTTGCAGCCACTCATTCCCACAGTTTGATCAGTACAAATGTGTGCATGGCTGCTGTTTATCTGAACCAGCAGAATGAACAGGTTTCAGTTTCTGAAGACCCTTTTTTTTATTTCTATAAAGTGATAAAAAACTTTACATTGAATCAGGCTTTTGAGAAACACTTTAGTAGTAATAGGCTGGCACTATTTTAATGAAGTTTTATTTTTAAAGATTGGGGATGTAAAGCAATGTTGGTGGCAGATTTTGAAGGTACCAGTGTGAGCTGCATGCTGGAATCCAGTTCACTTCACACGTTCCTTCTGCACTTGCCCACCATTTGCCTCTCTGAAAACGCTCTGCAGCTTCTAAACCCACAATGAGACATGTTGTTACTGACTCAGGAAAACTGTTCCCTAACTTAAATCAGATCTATCTACTGTTGAATACAAAACAAAACCTTTTAAAAACTATTGGTGTAAGATTTTGCTTTTCTGGAGGCTACCATTAGTAAACAGGGAGCTTTATGTACTTACTCACAAGCAAAGTAATTAAAGCTTCACTTCTGTTTACTTCTGAAAGTTACATTCTTAAGGTGTTATGTTTATTATTTCCATTTTCTTTCTAGTTACACAAGCGATTTGTGAAGTAATCACTAGGCCAATCAAATATTTAGTGTCGGGCTGACTTGATGAGGTGAATTGGTTACTGCAACAGGTCAAACTTTAGAGCAAGAGACTGCTCCCTGATCTGGCTGAGGAGGTTAACTGCAGTTTTCTAGCATTTCCACGCATTGTGACTTCTTGTTAGGGTTAAAGCCTGATCTAAGAACCTTAGTTGGCCAGCTTTTCTTCAGCACTGTGTTAAATAAGATCTCACTTCTCTCATTCTAGGTGGAATAAAGGTGTGCCAAAACAGTGTCATCACTTATGATCTTACAGAGAAGAAGGAAACTTTTGCTTTTTTACAGTGTAAAATGAATGCATAAGATAAAATAAGTTTACAGGATGTATTCACATGAAGTTGTATGAGAGTTTCTTAATGTACTTTTTCTTTCCTTGCAGCTATTGGCTGACAAACAAGGTCCACATTAAACGACCCAGCACTGGTCTCCTCATGTATACACTTGCCACCAGATTCTGTGATGAAATTCACCTGTATGGATTTTGGCCATTCCCAAAGGATTTACATGGAAAACCAGTCAAGTATCATTATTATGATGATCTGAAATATCGATACTTTTCTAATGCCAGTCCTCATAGGATGCCATTAGAGTTTAAAACATTGTATGTATTACATAACAGAGGAGCACTTAAATTAACAACAGGGAAATGCATACAGCAATAAAGCACATGTAAAGTATAATAATAAGTACAGAATACACACTCCCATCATAAAGATGTTGTGGAATGGCAATGGGATCCCAGTGAGGATATGTTTCAATACCCACTAAGCCATCAGAAAAAGGAATTTTATCAGAACTACATAACCAGCTATTATACCTGTAAAGTGCTATATAACAAAGCTATCTTGACTGCAAAGGTTCAAGTAAGTGCCACTTTCACTAAGAACAAAGCTTGAATGTATACTCAGTAGTGTTTACAGGATCCAGTGACACATTCTTCATGAATTAAAGAAGAAAAATATAGCCTGCTAACTGCTGACTTGCCACTGTGGTCAGACAGCCCAGAGAAGAAATCCCCAGTGGATGGAATATTTTTTTGAGCAAATAAACCAGGGTTTGATGGAAAATACCATGATGGAATGGAGTAGAGAAAGCAAAGTCCATAAGATCAAACAAATCAGTAAATGCCTTCAGTCAGAGGACTGTTTCTGATCTTGTATTATAACCTCAGCTTTTGTTGCTGTTTTTCTTATTGCTGGTGGTTGGGTTTTGTGGCTTTTAAGTATTGGAGCCCTTAAAGGATTTTGAGGATGTTATGAATAATTAAAAGTATGTATCTTACAGAATTGTCTTAGGAAAAAAATTCATAGGGGTGGGAGGTTGGAGGGAAACATCAAATATTTATCAATTATTATTGTGTTATATCCTGGTGTCACACAACCCTTAACATCCTAATTGTTTTTCTGAGCTACTGCTGTTAATACCCACTACATTAAACCACTCAGAGATAATTTTGATCTGTTTTTAAAGAGAAGTTTATCTGTTGTGTTCAGATTTGAAGACATATGAGAAGGTGCCCTTATTTTTGGTACCAAAGATTATTCTTATAAACATTTTTTCCTTTCCGTGAAGAAATGGTGTAGATTTAGTATGCTGTTTCTTTGCTGCTGAAGGGAACATATTCTTTATGATATTTAAATTTTTTAATTAAGTGTCTCAAAGCAAAGCCTCTTTACTGGCTTTGCATATAGAATTTCATTCTTCAGAAAAATCTGCAGAAATAAAGATCTTATTTCATACATTCAAATATATATATGTACAATTTTTATTCCTGATTGAAAGTTAAACACAAAGTCTAAAGGAACTCAGGTGATATTGGAACAAGTCTAAATTTTCTTTAGAAAAAGGCCTAGCCAATTAAATGGAAAATAAAAGAACTGTAGATCAAACAGTTCTTTTAAAACTTAAATTTCTAATGGTGTTGGATGATATCTTTCTCTAATATACCTCTTCTGTATCAGCTTGGTGTTCTGATGTGTAATTGACTGAAGTAACAGAGCTGTGATTTTTCTGAGATTCAGTCTTGTTTTATCGACAAAACCAAGAATTCTTTCATTCTCTTCTTTTAAAAAAGAGAACAAGAAATTACAAGAGGGTAGGGCAGGGTGGAGTGTCAGTACAGTATATATTAAGATAACAAACCTGTCTCCATATGATATTTTTTAGACCTAATGGAGCAGCTAAATGAAGAACACCATGGTTCCACCATTTTCATGTAAGGCTAGGCTGAAGAGGAGACATGCAGATACAATGTATGGGTATTTTCTTGTTATGTTTTCAGCTCTGTGTTAGGTCCTCATCTCCGAATATGAAATTCAGTGTATCTGTTGACTTTTGAACTAGCAGTTTCATATGTAGCAGAACACTTAAAAACATCTAGAGCTAAAAGTGCCACTTATTACCCATGTTTCCTCTTAAGTTCACATGTATTTCATCATGCATGGCGAGAGGTCTGTGATTATGCAAATTTAGTTGTTAAATCACTGCCTTGCAGGCAGTTTTTCCAAAAATTGATGGGAAATAGAAAGTCATTCTGCTATATCTAAGACACAGTAGTATATGCAAGAGTCTCTTATACCCAGGACAGTTTACTTCAGCTATATGCTAAGGTGTAGGATGTGGTCCTGACATGATCACCACTGAAAACCAAGGTATCACAAGAAACTAAACAGCAATACAGACTGGAATGTGTTTAATTTGTTGTTGGTAAGCCAGAAGGTGTTATTTGTATGTTCTATAAACTTGAAGTTTAAGACAAAGTTATTTCCTTGACAAAAGTTGGGCATATTCCTGTTCTTTCTGTTAGGCTTTTACTGCTGTTGATCTTTAAAAATGTCTTTCATACACACTGATATAATATCTATTGAGATAAAGAATTCACAGGTGCCAGTCTTGCAGAAGCTCAGAGAAGTGTCTGTTTAGCTTTATCTTTTCTTCTGGGAATGTCTTCTCTTCCTCACTCTAGTGTCAGGCCATCAACAAAAAGGGAATTCAGGTAGACTAAAATATTAACCAACAGGTGATTATTTTCACCTCAGGGCAGGTTTTAATACACCAAGTGATTATTTTTCTGAGAGCAAAGTAGATGGAGACACTCTAATGTTTAAAAAAAAAAAATTAACGTTGTAACTAAATAAGTGAAAACACTGAGACGTAAATAGGAAGCTAGATGAGAAACTTTGCATTTAGAAGTCAGCAGATGACTTCATTTGGCCTGAGCCTGTTCTGCAAGCTTCACATTTGATTTTCTGTGAGTGAAGTTAACTTTAGTATACAAGCTATGGAGTCCAACTTTTTACCCTATCATTAAATCTGATAGAACAGAGTGATACAGGACAAAGTTCTTCCAACTTGGTTTGGCACAAGACATGACAGTAGCACCAATTTCAAGACAACAGAGTTTGCCCATACCTTCTCAAAACTGGGCCTTAACTTCATCTCCTGCAGGCTGCAAAGGGGAAACCCTTCAATACTGCACACTTCTGGCACCATGAGCTATGGTCTCATGGCTCGTTACCACCATGCACACTCTTCCTTCTCATAGTACCCTCCCCTCAAGCTGACACCAGGTGTGTCTCCCTACCAAAAGTACAGGACTCCTCACTAAACTGTCTCCTGTCTCACTTGCCTCAGCTTTATCCTGAGCTGAAGTGTAATATACTGAGTGGTAGGTTTCAAACCACCCTCTGAGGCAAGTAGCAGTTGTAGTTTTTGACCATGCAGTTTTTCACAAGCATTAGGAGTCATTTTACTTTATTGCTGTTGTATGAGATCTGTGTCCATGTGGAGCCCAAAGCTTCTGGGGCTCCCTGGTGTGTGGTTTGTTGTGCTGCAAATTGTCTGTTTTGAGGTGGTTTGTGACCACCAGTTACTGGTTACTCTAGGGTGACCTGAGGTAGGACATGCCCAGAGCTTTTCCTCTTAGGTTACATGGCCTTGGTTGTTAGCCCTCTCACTGCTGAGAAGCCATAGCAGTGGAGTCATAGCAGACACCCTTTCCTGCCTTTCCCTTGTACCTCCTGGCTCTGTATTGCCCTGGGGCTCTTTGTGCCTTTCTATTGAGGCACCCTAGGTTGTGAATGAAAAAAACAGATTACTTCCACTGTGTGACTCTTTATCCCTATAGCTGACCTGGGGCATTGCCCCAAAGGCTTAGCTGCTGCATAGGAACTTTACAGTGGAATAAATTTCACCTTGTGGTCCTTCACTGGGCAGCAGTCAACAGGTTGAGCCTCCATAGCTGCCTTGGATGATGTTTGTTGTTTATATACATTCACACCTCTTGTGCTGCCTACACCACAGATCAGATAAACAGGCTTTATTACAATTACCACTTTTATAATCCAACACTATCAACAACTAATACAAAGTAGGTAGGATAAAAAGAAGGATCCCTAGTATGGTAATGATATCTGCCCTGGTGAGGAACAACTGAAGCATGCTCATCAGTTGAGTGTTCCTCAAATTTGTCCTTACTTCAGTCTTACCAATTGCCAGCTGTGGTTCCTAAATGTATGTTAAAAATGAGAACTGGGAGCTACATCAAGACAGCAGACAGTGTATGTTTTCCCAAATCTTATGGCAGCTTTACATTGAACAACTTGATTTCATTCAGATAAATTTATTGTATATCGTTTTTTAATGTACATGTTAATGTTTCTGTGGAAGAGAGTCTTTCATATTTCATAAAAATAACAGATAAATATATTTGATTGATAGGTTTTCAGCTTTGGGACAGTTCTCTGTCTCACAGCTCTGAGCCACTCTCCAGATAGAAGATCTACTGAACCTTTCAAACCCTGACCAGTTTACAGAATCTGATGTGTAATAAAGACTGTGCCATTTTTTTGTTAAACAATAGAATCAACATATGCTTGAGGTCAGCACCTTTTCTCTAATTCACTGCAATTTGAAGAAAACCAGGTGTGAGTTCAGTACCTTTTTTCAGTGTTTGATCTAGCAAAGTGCTGAGCACTCTTTACAGTGACTTTCCTGGGAGACATATGTCCAGGATTTAGATGGGGATCTAGATTAGCACATTTCAGGATATAACTCTGAAATTGCACATTATTTATTTTTAAGAGCACTGTTACTTTGTGTAGGGAAAAGCACAATTGTTCTAAATGTAGATAAAATAAAGTAAGAGTGTTTACAGAGAGCTTCATTCCTGCACAGTACTATTGCTACTGAGCATATGTAATACAATTTCTGTGGTTTAAAGTATTGATATGTATTCTGTCAGGATTGTCATGTTTGACACTGTTAATATTATTTCAAGTACAGCTATGGGGATTGTTTTTTATTTGTATAACTGTAAAATAAAGATTTTTTTCATTTTTTTCTGCTATATTCTGTTCCATATTCATTGTAACATAGTTGTGATAATATTTTTCAGTTATGTGCTAACTGTAAGGAGAGTATCTGCTCCTTTAAGGTGTCCAGTCAAGGACTTTCTCAACACAAAAGGGGATATTAAGAAAAGGAGGAAGCCATAAACAAGACACAGAGACACAAACATGACCAACAAATTGTAAAGGAAGCAGCGTTGGGAACCGAAACTGAGCAGTCGCAGTAACTGGTAAGGATATGTGGAGTGTAAGAATGTTTATGCCAGTGAGATTATCTGGTTGAGGACCTTGTCAAATGGGATACTAAGGAAAAGGGGGAAGCAGTAAAGCATATGGAGACACAAACCACAAATCATAACGGGAACAAAGACAAGAAGCCAACCTCATGAGTCACACTAACTGAACAGCTATCAAGAAACTTCAGGCAAATGGGACTTTGCGACTGATAAGGATGCAGACCTGAGGGTCCAGGATGTTGGAGGGGAGTCAGTGGGACTGTGCAAACTGATGAGGTGATGTGCAAGGGAGGAAGAAAAGAGGAATAGACAGAAAAGGGGCCGGTCACGTGTAAACGGGAGACGGTCAGTATGCTTGTCTGTCTGAGCCCTGAGCCTGATTGCTGCAGTCTGTCCTAACTCCCCATTAAATCTTTTCTTAACTACCTCTCTGCAATAATCTCACTCTCTATTCTGTGTGTGTAAGTGCTGCAAGGGCACTGTGTGAGCTGCTGGGGGACCACTGTGAGGGGACTGGGTGCCAGCTGCTAGAGACTGGGGGTGTGGACACCCCTGGCTTGTGGTGTCGGGTACTGGAGCGAGTGGCGTGGTCTCAGTTGCTCTCTACAGCAATCTGAAAGGAGGTTATAGTGAGGTGGATGTCAGTCTCTTTTCCCAAGTAACAAGTGACAGAATGAGAAGAAACAGCCTCAAGTTGGGCCAGGGAAGGTTTAGACTGGATATTAGGAAATATTTCTTCTCTGAAAGGGTTATCAGGCATTGGAACAGGCTGTCCAGGGGAGTGGTTGAGACCCCATCCCTGGAGGTATTTAAAGACACGTAGATGTGGCACCTGGGGACATGGTATAATGGTGGACTTGGCAGTATTAGGTTAACAGTTGGTCTCCATGATCTTAAAGGTCTTTTCCAATCTAAACAATCCAGTGCCAGCAGCTCGAGCAAGTGGGGATCTTTGATCTCCAGCGACGGGGTGGGAATGATGTGTGTTCCCAAACCCAGCTGCTGGGGGTCACCATGTGTGTGTGTGTGCACGCAAGCATGGGGCAAGTGTGTGAGTAAAGCGTGTGTGCAGTAAGCACCCAGCTGAACCAGCTGGAGAGTCAGGGACCGTGAGGCAGGCAAGGGAGCCTGGGATTGGAGCAGGCGTGCCAGGTGAGCAGAGAGGCTATGCTGATTCTTGGGGGATCCTGAAACGTGCATGTGCTTGTGAACCTGGAGAGTGTCCCATATGTGCTGCACTAGCGACCTTCTGTCTCTGCCAGCTTGAGAGGAGGTGGGTACTGGGCTGTCTGCCCTAGTGTTTGTGTGAGTCCTTTGTGGGGGGGCTGTTGGAGGCTGCACCTTCTCTGTGGCAGTGCATGTGACCAAACGTGTCAGTGTCCTCCGTGTGTGAGTGTCTGTGTGTGTCAAAGGGACACATGCTCAGATTCACTTCTGGTTGAGCCTGCAAACAGGGAAGCAGCAGCCATGTCCCTCAGCCTGGGCAGAGGCCCTGGGACCAGGCACCAGGCTGGGCTCTGCCAGCTGGGCAGGAGATGTCCTGGCCTGATGTGGTTGGAGGAGGCAGCCGCTCATAATGCCCCATTAACACAATCTATTATAAAACATTTGAAGTGGTTCACATGAAAGCAAAACTTACACAATGAGGGCCAGAATTAATGTCTGTGCACACATCAGAATGTAAAAGAAAATGAAAAAATAGCTTGTAGAAAACATATCCAATACTGCAAAAACCATACACTGTACTTTAAAGCCTATTAAATCAGTCAGTACCACTTTTCAATCAATATGTTTCTAAACCTTTACCAGCCATGCTGCAAAAGCAAATACACAACTCCACTCTGGCTATAGAAACTAGAATAAAACACCAACCTTTTCCATAATGAATCTGATATTTTTATTCTATAATTGCAGATTCAATCTTCACACACTGTTGGAGTTTGTGTATATTTGAATATGCTATGACAGTCAATATTTTGCTGAGCTGTGTTCTTTTCCATGGCACAGGCACAAAAGGCCATATTTTGCTGAATCCCGCTTACAGCTCGGTAATATTAATTAGAGTATTTTAAATGACTATCCATTTTTATTGGGAAAGTGTTGTCTTTTGATTACTTACTACAGCAAAAATATAAGCATGTAATTCATAACCAGTAAGTGTGTCCATGAAAAATTCTCGCACTGTAATGAAGACCTGCTTACACTGGCAATATTCAGCTGTGCTTTCTCCTGCAGCCTTTAACTGTGGCCTTCTGAGCCCCACCCTTCTGTATTAAGTTTATGCCTTCTTAGCAAGTTTGTCTTTTATGTCCCAAAATAAATACATATATAAATCAAGGAGAAGTTTTCACCATTTTCTTATTACAAAATTTTAAAGATATTTGATGTGATTCAAGTGCTGCTTCTAAGCATTAAGAAACCTGATGAGCAATATGAAAGACTCCTTCTTAAAGGTCTATTGCCAAAATAACGGTAATTTCCACTTCCAGTTCAGTTGTGCCTTTATGGCACTCAGGTGATAACAGAGTTAGCCAACTGCACATGTGCGTAGTCAGTGGTGTGGAGAGTCTGTAGTCTCGGAGAAAAAGAATACTTCTTTTCTGGAGACTAAAACATATTCCAAGGGAAGTGCAATGGGAAACACAAAATGACAAAGATGGAATGAGAAGGGTCTGCTCTAAAGGAGATGACATTGCTTGAGTCTCAGTGCTCTTTGATTGTTTTAGAGCAAGCAGGAAACATCTCTCCTTAAAAGGTGCCTGTTGATTACAGGTCAGCCTCTTAGTCTCCTCACAGTCATTCCATGTTCTCTAGACTGTTGTATACATACTCTGGGTCTTCTCACCTTTTCCTCATTTTATATTTTCACCTCATTTTATATTGCCATAATTTGCGTGGAAATAGTGGAGCTGATTCTGTTTAGTGCAGACTGTGTTTAAAATAAAATGGTATTTAGTATTTTGTAAGAGTGAGGAAAAACAAGTCTATAAACACAAGTCAGATATGACCTGTACATCAAAGACTCAGAGAAAAAATACAGTCTTCACTCTGTTGCTATTAAAGCTACTCTCTAGAGTTAGATGGGAAGTTTTGTCCCTTATCCTCTATGGCCTAGCATCTCCCGTGTTGCACCAAGGAGCATCTCTGTTGAAGAGCCAGGGGGCATCTCGTGACTCTTCTCCATTCTGAGAGGCAGTGTGAAGACTGAATTTCTATCCCAGAGTGGAAAATGCAGACACCAGCACAAAATACAACTCCTGTAAAGCTCAGGCAAACATCACAAAATAAAACATTTCCAGTCAGGAATAGCAAACTGTTGTGCTAGGAGTCCAAATGCCAAAGCTACACATACAGACATTTCAAATACAATGTAAAAAATTTTCAGTGTCTTTGCTCTTTATTTGCTCCAGAGAAAAAGAAATATCACAATAGTTAATTTGCCTAAGAGATAGCATTTTTGATTGTGTATCTGTGGATTAACTCAGTTTTTGTGTTTCATAAAACAATACTTCCAATTCTTCTACAATAGCTTAAATCGGACCATTGTATTTCTCCTCAGAACTAGACCATTTTGTAGGTCATTATTATTATTAATGGTTTTTTTTCTTCTTTTTACTGTGGTTGAACAGCTCTGAGTGTTACTATTATGTCAATGTGCAGATAACATACAGAGAAAAATTATGAGTCTACTTAAGTAAAGTTCAACTCCCACCTTCTAACATAGTCCCTTTCTAACAGACACTCAAATGCATTCCTGGAAATCCTTCTGCCAAAAGAAAGCCTATTAACACACTGGGATGCTATCCAGGAGTTAAGCCCCAGACCACTCTAAAGCTGGGAAAGTAATTAGTTCCAGCATCAGAATGGGCATGAGGAGTCAGCCAAGGCCCTGACTGTCTGAAAATATGCTCTGTATGTAGAAGGAATCATTCCAAATAGTCACCATCATCCTTAATGTTAATGTATATCTCTAACAAGTGCTTTAAGGAGATCTATGCTTTTTGTAGTTGGCCTTCTTGCTTCAAGTTATTAAGTAATTAGTCAATTTCTGAAATCCTGACAAGGGAAATCATGTTCACAAAGTGTTTCACTAATACAGAAGGGCTGGAATGGGCTGTTTCCCTGGATGGTAGCAGGTAGGCAGGTGCAAGCTCTGTGTTTACCAGTGCACAGCTTTTTTCAAATAGTACTGTAACAAAACAAAAAAAAAAAAAAAAAAAAAAAAAATTTGATGAGCTATCTGTGCTGTCCAGATACTGTTTCTAAGACTTATTTTGCTTCCTTATCACCTCACCAGCCTGGAAGAAGAATACTATTCTAGTGTGGTACTCCACATGGATGAATTGCTTCTTTTAGAAGAAGGATGGAGTAGCCTGGGCAGTGCATCATGGTAATGCTCTCTGCTCTGCTTCTTAGAAGAATGCTGTGTGATACACAAACAGCATTCAGCGCTATAATAGCTCTAACTCTGTTGATCAAACAAGCACTCCTATGAGTAGTACAATGTGTAAAGCCCATTTTACACAAAGTTATGTCCTGAAGTAACCTCAGCTTCTCCTGTGCCAGCTGCGTTACTGCTTTTCCACCTTCCACCTTTCCACTTCCAGTGTCTTCCAGGGTCTTCTCACTGAGCTGCTTCCTCTTTCAATAATCCCACATTCCTCCAATATCCGCTATTGCAGCATGGCACAGAGGACCTATTTTGCAAAGGCTGGAGAAGGTCACAAGGTAGGCAATTAAAGGTGCCTACGATACCAGTTTGCAGCTATGCAAGGACTAATATGTCCGTGCTAATAAACCTGTATCCCATTTAGGAAGTTGGCTGTTGCTGCTGAGGGAGTGCAGAGTGCTACTTGTCTTCCTTGTGGCAGCAAAAGTGGTGTTCTCCCACTCCTTGTAACTTACTGATTTCCAAAAAGTTTTAGGAATTTAAAATCTCTAAGACAGCTACTCTTCTAGCAGATGTGGCTGATTTTGATCAAGGGATTAGTACAGAATCACATAATCACTTAGCTTGGAAGAGGCCTCTTGGGATCATCCAGTCCAAATCTTGCTGCTCAGGCTGCGTCAGCTAGAGCAGTTGCTCAGGACCACGTCCAGTTAGGTTTTGAAAGCCTCCAATGATGGAGACTCCACAACTTCTCTGGGCAGTCTAGTCCTGTATTTGACCACCCTCACAGTAAAAAAAGCATTTTCTTGTGTTCATATGGAATTATCAGTTTTTAATTTGTGCTCATTGCCTCTTGTCCTGTCAGTGTGCACTACTGAGAAGAGTCTAGCTCCCTCTTCATTCCCAGCCCTCAGGTATTTATACACATTTGTGAGCCTTCTCCAGGCCAAACAGTCCCAGCTCTTCCAGCCTTTCCTCATATGAAAGATGCTTCGGTCCCTTAATCTTCATTGTGAACCTGTGCTGGTCTCATTGACTAAGTTGTTAGTATCAATTGACAGACAAACAATGGCACCATATAAGCCTACCTGCATTAGCAAACCAGGCTGAAGTGAACTGTAGGTAAAAACAGAGCTATGTGACTGTAGATAGGATGGAAAAAATACCTGAAGAGAATGCAGGTATTTATTATCTCAGTAAAAGTAAACCCTAGTTCCCAGTCTCTGCTACTACTGATAGTGTTCGAAATACCCTCACTGGGGGTATCAGCTGTGAAACAAAGGCAGGTGAGTAGAAATCCTGTCTGTATTCTCTGCCTTTCATTTTTAGCAGCTTCTTATCCGGAGCATATGACAAAGTTTGGAAAGATGATGCAGAATTCCTGATAAGGAAAGTCACTTGCTTTCAAGAACTATATGAGAGTTACCATGCAGTCCAGGAGAATTTTCTTCCTAGATTCTTGTGATTCACTAGACCAGATTATAGTTGTATAGCTTTAGTATGGCTTCTGGCTTGAGCAGATTTTTAGGTGACTATGTTGAAGCAAGTGACTCTAGACACACTTGTGTATTGATTATGTTCATATTTTAGAAAGAGTGTCAATTAATGGGAAATCTACTAAAAACATATGGCTTTGTTTTGATCTTTATCTTTAGCACTAAATAGGCAAATACTCCTGTCAGCTGGCTTGCAGGCAAACACGCTGAAAAAAGATGATTTGGATTTTTGCCAATTTGCTGTTGAAACCAGTTATAAGAAAAAGAGAACTTTGTGGTTTGAAATCTAGTAGTTCTCTAAAAGTAGGAAAGATTTTTTCATCTCTGTATCCTGTTTATTTGTGGGCTTATTTGAATAGCACATAGAACTAGAATATGTTTGTAATTATTTGGCATGGAAATTGTTTGTATAAACTATATTTCTTAGCAGTTGCTTGACTTTTTTTTAACTAGTATACAGCAAATTGTTGATAAATTTCAGTTTCAGTTCAGTTGCTGCCATAATGAAAGTCAAGAGAAAGACAGAAAAGAAGTAGCTGAGTTAAGACGATCGTCCTTCTGTTTTTATATAGTACACATCTAAATGGGGTTTCAGTCACTAAGCAGAGGATCTAGTCTGCTATAGCAATACTCCTAGTTAATTAAAATTTATACGGGAAAGTTTGAGGATGGTGCTCTGACACCATTGTGGGTTTTTTGTGGTTTTTTTTTCTAAGAAAACACTGTTCTGTTTTAATAAAGGTGTTTTCTTCCTCAGAGTGTTCTTGTTTTCTTGCTTCTTTGATAGTTGTAACAGAACATGTAAGAACTATATCCTATATATATCCACCAATGTTAAGAGGAAAACTAGCAGAAACCTCGTGAACTGTGGAAACACCTGTGTGTAGCCAATGTTTTGTCACAGGGCAATCAATCCATCCTCACCAGGTCACCTATCCAGGTCCTCAGCTCCACCTTGTTAGGCAGGAAAGCATAGCAATGTGAAAATTGTGTAACTTGGTGGCGAGAAGTCAGTAACTGTAAGCAATGCAGCATTAGAATTATAGAGTCGTAGAACCATAGAATCATTTGGTCTGGAAAAGACCTTTAAGATCATTGAGTCCAACCGTTAACCTAACACTGCCAAGTCCATCACTAAACCATGTCCCTAGGTGCCACATCTACACATCTTTTAAATACCTCCAGTGATGGGGACTCAACCACTCCCCTGGACAGCCTGTTCCAATGCTTGACAACCCTTTTGGTGAAGAAATTTTATCTAATATCCAGTCTAAACCTTCCGACACAGTTTCCTACTTGCAGGTTAAAATCATGGAAAAGAAGGTTAGACATGCAGGCAGTGTGAAAGAAGTAGTAGCAGATCTATGGAAAATTACTCAGTTGTTATTTATATCAGTCTTTGGACTTCACAGGAGGTGACAGTACGTTCTGGCAGAACACAGTATGGCAGGACCGTGGCTCTGAAAATTTCTCTGGATTACAGTAGCACCATTCTGCTTAACTGTTGAAGAGAAGCATATGGTTCTAATTTAAGCCAATTCTTCTTGAGTTGCCTTGAAAAAATAGTAATTATTTTACCAAGTAGGATAGATAAAACATGCAGATATATATTTACTTAATTTATGAAGTATGGAAATATTGCTAACCATCCAAATTAGTTTAATGTTTTTGAAGCAATAAGGCTAATCAATAAAATTTTTAAGCAAAATTCTAATTTGCAAAAGGCAAAACCTGTTACTTTTGAATGCAGAATACATTGTAAATCAAGAAAGAGCCATAATACATGTGACTTCAGACTGAGCTCATTAATAAGGTATATGTCAGGACTATGGATCACCCATCACCCTTGCTTATGGCTGATCTCACTGTTGAAGTGGCTGATGATACAGCTGGCAAAGAACTCTCCTGAATGCTTTCCTTTTCCATCTCTTATGATGGAGACACAATCTTAAGTGAAAAGGAGGCCAGATAGCAAACAGAAATAGGTATTATACAGACACCAGAGCAAAAAACTCATTCGGTAAGTGTGATTACTTTAGACTATCAGCCTACTTACGAGGTCGGCTTATATTCTGATTATGCTGTAGGCAGGATTGTTGTCCTACTAATTCGTACACTCGAGTAATATGCAAGACATGCTTTTGTTGCTTGACTTAGATGAAGTCCTCAGGAACACCTGAGTCACTGTCTCAGCTTATACATAACATACATGTATATGCATGTATACATACACATATACATATATACACATACATATATATACATGCATGCATATATGTGTACATGTATACATACATATATATACATGTACAACATGCAAAATATGTGCAGAGAAGTGGTTTAGATTTCAGCTTTTTGCAAATGCATTGTGTTCCGTGAAACCAGATTTTCCTCAGTACTTAATCAAAGTAGTTTTCAGTGTATCATTTCACACACAAAACCCTGAAACATTTAGCGTGGATATTTGAAAAACATACTTTGTTTTCAAATTTGACTTGGGCCAGCAGGATATTTACAGTTCCCCCTGGTGGTGTGTAGGTCAAATTGAAATATTTCCTTCCAGTATGAATTTATCATCCACAGGCAATGAAATAAGAGCATGTTCACTACTGTGGCTGGTTTGTTACAGCCAGTCTAGATGGGAAGCAGATGCAGCAAGAGCGAGGTGACCGAGCAGTGATGTTTGACATGTGTTGTGAATAGCTAATATTTGTATAAATTAGTTTTATTGAAGAACAGAGATTTTGTTGCCTTAGGAAAGGCATTCTGGAACAAAGACTGAAACCACTGGCAGAAATAAGCACATGAAAGGAAACTTAATCCAGGAGAGCAATCAGTAACAATGAGGTAGTGGACAAATTATGAGGACTGTAAACATAACAAGAGGGAGAGGCAGTGTGTGTTTAGAAAGCTGGTATTAATGGTGTGACCCTGTTGCTGATGCCGTGTAAGTAGGAGTGCCGTCAGCTGTGCAAATGTCCCCTTCTAGCGGTTGAGGCAGCCCTGCTGCATGAGCCTGCTCGCAGCTGTGAGGCAAGGGACAGAGCTGCAGCTGCTGGTGGTCGGTTTTGGACTGAGGAGATTTGCGGGGGCGGGGAGGGGGGGCAGGAGAGTGGTCTGTTAAAGTGCTTCTGGCAAATACTACCTGGGTGAGTGCGTTTCAGAGCAGCGGCACGATAAAGTTATTGACGTTATTTCGGTACTCGGACTGATTCTTAAGCTGTTTAAATTAAGTTCATCAATGCAGAAGTTTTATAAACATTTCTGGTTTTACCTTCAGTTTACTAGTCCTTGAAGACTTACAATAGTTACAACTCATAAGGTTACACAGAGCTATTGAAATGCAAGAGCAAGAAAAACACTTTTTTCTGTGCAGTAGCTAGCATTGACAAAGCACAACAGTGATTCTATTCCTATATTACATGTATTACCACATGTTGTCAGTCATTCCTTTTTTTTTTTTTTTTTTTTTAAAAAAAAGTACCTTTTAGGCTTAAGCAACAAGATAGGATTAAAACTAATGAGTGAGTTCTGAGCAGGCACTTCTGTTGCTGCTGATTGCTATCAGGCTCTCCTCTTTACCTTAAAAGCTTTCCTGAAGCAAGCCAGGAATTATGAGTTAGAGGCAGCTAATAGCTAAATTATTTTCTGGTGCTGTGTGTGCTAAACAGCGAAAAAGCAAAGGGGTATTTGTGTTTTCTTCTACCAGTATGAAAACCCAGCAGGATGCAGAAATAATCAAGAGGATACAACATCTTGTATATACAGATAAATGGGAAAAGCGCCAGGAGCTAAAGGTGGAAATAAGTTTTTGAAAAGAATCAGTGGCCAGAACTGAAGCCAGACAAATTCCAGCAGGAAAGAAATGATACCATTTTAGCAGGGAGAGTGGTTAAGTAGTCTGACATACACTAGGGATGGGTAAATGTAGCAGCTGGGAAGATCAAGACCTCTCTGGAGGAAGTACCGTCCTGTATCTAGTAGAGAGAAAAGAACTAATGCATGGTCTAAAGGCCTGAAACAAGGCATTTGCTTTTACTTGTTTCTACTTTTTACAGAAACAAATCCAAAACTTCCTTATTTTAAGGAGGTTAAAAGTTTTTGGTTGGAGCACCACACGAACATGCGGGCTGATCATGGGATGCCTTAGGTGGCTTTAGTCTGGGGAAGAAGGAGCTATGAAGTTGGAATGAACTAGGGGAGCTTCCTGTTTGCAAAGAAAAACAGGTAAGCCTTCAGCACTGCACCCACCCTTGCTGGTGCAAGCAGAACCTTTGTGGGAGCACCCGCAGACTGCACCCAAGAATAACAGCAGTTCAGTCAGCACTGCCTGACAGTTCCCTGGTGATGATAAGTTGTTCCTGTAGCAGGATAAAAGTGTGCAGCCAAGACAGCTAGGAGCCACCTCACCAAAGAAGGTGTCTTTAAAGGAAATACAGGTTTGCTTCAGGACCATGGAACAGTGTGCTATCTGGAAATGCCTGTTGCCCACTTTATCTACCCCAAATTATTTTTTGTCTTGTACTAAGCCAACAGATGTATGTTTATTAGGAGGGGAAAATTAGCTTGGCCTGCACCAGTGATCTTAGTTCATTTTCCCATGATTCTGGACAAGGGTGTAAGCAAAATTGAAATTTAAGAAAGAAAAATTCCGTTAAATTTAAGTGCCATTGTCTTTGCTTCTGTAAAGTTCTAGCAAAAGACTTAGGTAAGACAGTGGTGACTTCTTCCTTTCTTGTGGTCTTTTCTGGGATATGATTTTTAAATGAAGTATTATTGACCTCATTAGAGAAATAATTCAGAAAACTGGTAACCAAAAGCACTTCTGGTCTTGCATGCTCTGTGAAACAGTTCGCTGCCTGTGGCACTGAGTTTCATACACCCTCTCGGAGTACAAGAGGTGATGCTGAAGCCATTTTACATTACTGCAGTACTGTCCAGAGCTTTGAGGTGGAAAGGAGTTAAATGAATTTTTCTTGAGGACAGTTTGAATGTCTGTAGCAGTCTGACATGAAATAAATGTGACAGAAAATCAGTCATCCTCTAGATACTTTTTTAACAGACCCTGGATATTATGAAATACTGAGACAGTTCAGTGACAAAAGTCTTTTGCCTGATGGCAATGGCATTGTTGGCTGTAAGTGTTGGGGGAAAAAGAAAGGAGGAAAAAAAAGAACAGAATCAGTGGGATAGAGATTTGAACATACTTCAGAAGGAAACAGCATTTCCAATGATCATTAAAGCATATTTCAATTCACATTAACTTGCTGTAGATGCCAACACATTAAATCTCCCATTTATCGGCCAGACCACTTGCCAATGCTCTACAAAAAGCTCTGAATTATATCTGAACAGTGCTGACTGTTTGACCAGCTCTCCATTCTGCTTGTCTGCCTTTGACTCCCACAGAAAAAAAAAATTGCCTATTTCAGTGCTCAAGGTAATCTTACAATTAAATCATGAGTGTGAGGAGAAAGCAAACCAGTATCAGTGCTCATCACTAGAACACATGATAGACATAATTTTCATTTACCAGCTCTAAGAAGGTCCCTTTTAGCACTAACTCAAATGTTTCTTAACAAACAGTATGAAAAAAGCATAATACAGTATATATGTAAACAGGAAATTTTATTTACAAATTAAGCCGTACCAATGGTTGGGGCTTCCCACAACATTTTTTTTGCTTTCATTTGCCTGTGTAGTTCCCATTTCATTATACTTACATTTTTAGTCTCCTGGGGACACTTTTACTGCTGGCTGAATTGTCTCAATTTTCATCCAGCTGAGAAATGTGATAGAACAATGTCAGCTCAAAACCTAAGTTACCTCCAAAATCTTGTTTATGGGCAAAGAAAAAACACTTCACATATAAATCCAAGAATTTGTCATTAGTACCTCCAAAATCTGGACAATGTAATTCAAGAATCATTATTAGTCTAGGTCTAACTGTTACAGAAAAAGAATAATAATTCAGTTAAAATACCAGTTAAAAAAAAATCTTAGTAACAATACAATTTAAACTGTAATACACACACTTAGCTTCTGTGTTTTTTTCTGGTGCTATGGTCATCCTTTGTCTGCTCCTTCATCTGTTCCTTTTGGTCCTAATGTCAGTGTGGTCATTCTCATGGTTCATGGTGAATTATGAGGAGTTGTCAGCATCCAGTGTCCTTTGCCAGGAGGAATGTGACATTCAGGTTGGTCATTTCTTTCTTACTCTAGGATCTACTTGGGGTCATTTTTATGTTTATTAACATATCTTTACATCTTGCTTTTTCTTCATTAGTCTGCAGCTCCTTGTTACACCCAGATTTACTATATACATACTTTAGAAGCCTTTGTGTATGTTGGACACCATTTCTTTGTCACCTAAAATCTTTATTTTCCAGCTAGAAGTCTGCATTCTTTAACTGGCTACTGATGAGTTGTGTATTGCTGTGGGGTCTCCAGGGCCAAGTCTGTGCCTCATCTCTCAACCCACTGTCCTACACCACATCTTGTGTCCCCACTTTGCAAAGTTTCTGCTGTTTTACCAGACCTGTGCTTCTCTACATAATGTGTCAGAATACCACCTCATGCTATATAGGATGACTGCTTGTTATTATAAATACAAAAAATGTTGCTGTGCTGTGCAAAGAAAAATAATAATTAGAACAAACTTGTCATAGATAGCTAGTCAATTAGAGGATTTGCTGTCACAGCTAAACCAGGCAAAAAAAAGGTGCAAGCAGGTAAGAAAATTCAGACAGAGCAAGCCTGTGACAAGCCTCAGTCCTGCGGCCTTGCAGACTCACTACAAAACATAGGGCCTGTTACTAGCAATGGCAATAGGGTTTTACAGGACTACATGGTTACACACAGGACTGGCAGTGAGCATGGCCATGAGCTTAACAGCACCCAGCAGAATCCCGCCTCTAAAGTACTGCTGACATTAACCTTTGTGGAGCGATTTATCTTCCTCCTTTTTTCCCAGAAATTTCATCTTAGAACTGGAAAAGAAAGCCATTTGAATGCCTTTAAAAGGTGTATTTGTTGAAATCAATGTGGGGTGGGTAGGGGAAGGAAGTATAGCATTTTAGTTTCGTGTCAAATTTCCAGTAAATCTATATTAGGAAAAATTTCTGGACCAAAGATGTTATGAAGTTGATGATTATTTTTTGCATGTAAGACAACGTTTCTCATGTTGCATTAATCTTTGTTTAAGAGAGCAGAAAATAAATGCTCTTGACTTTGTAAAACACTTGTAATCATGAAATATGCAGTTTTTGATTGAACAACCACTTTAAGATGACTAATGAAGCTAAAAGGCAGGCTGAAGATAAAAGGGTAAAAAAGAAAAAATGGAACCATAAATTAGCAGATGTAGCATTTCTTAATTAGGGATATCACAACTGCTTGGACCACATACTAGTTTTTAAAGCTGTTCCCACACACAAAAAAAGGCTTGAACATCATTATAGAATGCCTAGGAAGCATATTTATTCAATCTGTTTTTAATTTGGACATGTATATATAAGAGTACAAAGTGGTTTTGCTGTTGGTTTTTTTTCAACCATGTCTGACATATGAAGAAGAAATGGGTAGGTAATTTTGTTATTTTTCAGTGGCCAAGTTCTTGCCCTTTCTTTTAAAGCAATTGCTCAAAGTCCTCAAGCAATGGTCTGTCATTGTGAGCTTACACAGGTGTAAAGCTAGATTTCCTAAAGAGCATAGGATATTATTTGAGCATTATTATTGTACAGAGGTTACTGGAGGTTAGGGACTAATGTTTTAAAGCATCTGGTTACTGCTTTGGATCGTTGGAATAACTTGCATTGCCTAACACAGGACACTGCTCGATGGGTGTCTGACCTGGTCTGTGATGCAGTTCCAGATGTACATACCCAGATGCAATTCCAGATGTACATACATGCTTCAGCCACAGAGGTAACTCAGGGAAGGTGTAGGTGGCTGTATCCGTGAAAGAAGAGCCCTGGCAACCTGAGATAGTAGAAGCTCTACAAGTTTTCTCAGCTATTAGCTCCAGTTTGGAAAGTACCACTATGAAATTTATGATGTTGACTGAGAGATGACAGAACATCTCTTTAAAGGTAATATTTCAGGCTCAAAAGCCAATAAAATCTTCATAATTCCTTTTGAATTTCCCAGATATTAGGCACGGATTAGCTCATCAAAGTTTATTTTCAATTTTCAGGCTCCTTATATGCAAAATAATGTAAGCCTACATAAAAGATTTGTTCAGTGAAAGAACAATATATTAAGCCATCCATTTAGCTGGGAAATATATGTGAAATAAGAAATTATGGCAGATTCAACCTCTCTTAATTGCATGAAGTAAGAAATTAGTGTAACCTTTTTGCCATTCTCCAAGTGTATGGTTCAGTCCCCTTTTTTGGGGTATCTCATGTTTTAAAACAAATTATCTCTTGTAGTTATCAGAGTTAAACAGTTAGCAGAGAAAAACAGCAAGGTTGTTCATCACTTGCTAAGAATGGGATGTGTCCATAAGGTAGAACCTGTTTATCTTCATTCATGTGTAAAGTTGCAGTCACTTTTACATTAATCCCTAGGGTTCTATATTTTCTTTCTTCTTTTCTTTCAAGTGTAATCACTTCACACATATACTTGCCTAGAACAGTGAATGGTCACATTTCTTTTCCCCAGAAAAATATATTAATCATAGCAAGACTTCCATGAGGTTTAGAAGGATCCCATAGGCCTTAGCAAAGTCTATTCCACTTCAGTCATATACTATAAAGTGAAAGTTTGTGCTAAACTAATATTAAGAAAACTTTTGATGTTCAGGCAGGCATGTAGAAGTTGTATACTCCAGAAATTCAAAGTAAAATGTTCCCAAACTGACCAGTCACAGTAGTTTAGTATCCAAGATGAAACAGTTTCAAAGGCTCTGTTTTTCAGAATTTGATAGGTGAGGCACTTCTGGATGAAAAATATGGATTTTTCAAAATCCCTCATGCTGAACATCCTAGAATTGAGGCAACCATAATCTTCAGTTGGTTAGAAAAATCATCACTGTTATCCAAAAAATCTTTAACATTATACATTTTTAAAAATGAGAAGAATAATGACAGTTAATATTTTTTCCAAATAGTTTTTCTGAGTTCTTGCATCTTGAGAGCTCTGTGAGAAACAGAGGGTGTGGTTGTCTTGGTCCTGTGATGTGCTATGCATTGGCATTTTACAAGCTCTTCTACAGTGGGTAAAAGCTTTCAGCACCTAAAAGAATTAAATTTCTAAGGTGGAAATGCTTCACAAAAAGAATAAACTGCAGTAATACACAGGTAGCAAATATGAGAGAGACTCGAGGAATTA
>VZTL01042910.1:3770-30678 GCA_013400535.1 Scopus umbretta
AAAGCTCAAACTTATAAAGCAATCAGAGTATGGTGGAGTTTGCATTCCATTATTTGTTTTTCAATTTTATTTTATTCCTATTCAATATTAAAAAAAGAGAACATACTTACAGAATGGAAAGCTGTGATCCCTGTATATTTGTTCAGTGAATGACCTGATTTAATACAAAATAAAATATCATAGAAAAGTCAGTTGAATAAACATCAAGAGAAAACCATTTTGAAGATTAAAGCCCTTGAAGCCCTATTCCTTTTACTGTAATACAGTTATGATCAGGCCCAAAAGTTTGGGTTGTTCTTGCATCTAAGCTTTTTCTTAGTGCTATAAGATGAAGAACATATGAAAAAGTATGGAAGGAGCTTAACATGCTACCTTTTAAAAGGCAGACATGTGCTGTGGAACTTGCTTTACAATCAATATTCTGAAACCAGAAAGTAACTCATTGGATCCTGGTCAGCCTTCATTTTCTTCAAATAAAATGTAAGGCAAGATGATGAAGTTACTTCATTTAATTTATCTGACTTACAAAGGTGTTGTACAAGTCCATATGAAATTTAACCTGGGATATTTAGTTGTTACTGAACACAGTACAGCAAAGATGACAGGGAACAAGACCTTTAATAAACTTGGAATACCTTTGAACTTTAAGTGTGGGTGTAAATCTTCAGATATGGGTTTATCTGGTGTACATTAGTCTGGACTATATTAACATATCCTCCTTGAAATAAGCATTCAATTGCATTCTTTCTCTTTTGGTTTTAAGCCTATTGGGAAAATCCTTTCAATATTAAGGGGACTTGCAAGGATTATTTCCACGTGAATGTGAAGACTGCAGTTGAAGTGAAGATGACTCGAGATGGATTTCATAAAACATACTCTGACAGGAAGCTCTCTTGCAAGGTGATACAGATTCCTTACAACGGGGATGTTGCAGCATTGTTCATCCTGCCCAATGAAGTAAAAATAAAACAGTAGGAAGATGCTCTGACAAAGGCACTGTGTCTAAATGGGAAATACAACTTGAAAGACAGTAAATATAGAATTCTGATTTGATGATTCAAGGTGGCCAGAATCCAAACTCTGAATACTATGATCAGGTTTTACAGTTACTAGCTTTTGCTGTTGACCGGAGATTTCAGCAATGGAATAGGTATAGGGGTAGACCAAATGATTTGATGATATGATACTTTCAGCAAAAATTAAAATCAGCATTGCCTTGCTATGAGGGAAGAGATCTGTGAGGCAGGAAATATAATACTTTTCCCCACACATTTTCTAGTTGAAGTTAACTATCTCCATTTCCCTTGTCGCAAGCACAATGCGTTAAGAGTGGTAATACTGCGACATAGCAAACATATCCCTCAGAGAGAGTGGGGTGTGAATTCCAAAAGAAAAACCTTCAAGATTAAAAAGAGAATGCAAACTTAGACCTGAAAATGCTGGCACCACCACTGCTTGCTTTCCTGTCAAATGACTGTGTTGCAGAATCATACAAGAAAGCCCAACTGATGTTCTGCTTTCCCATCCTCCAGATCATCATCTTCCCATCTTCTTTTTGTGGCCATCTTTTTCATGTGAAAAGAATAACATTGTAACACAGAAGAACCACCAGCAAGTCTTCAGTCCAAGGCATACTTTGACTGCAATAACTATCATAATTTTCTTTTGAATTAACAGGAGGATAGAAGTGTATATTCCAAAACTATCGACTTCAGGCACCTATGACTTTAAGAAGATGTTAATGAATCCATGCGTAACTGATTTTCTCATGGGACTGATCAGTCTGGTATCGCAGGAAGGCCTGATGTCAAGGCTTCAGAAGTTTGTCAGCAGAAACAATGGTCTGTGGCTTCCTCAATAACCAATTATCTTGCCCTAAGCTAAGTTGTAAAAATTTAGTTATTGCTAGGGCTGGCTGATACTCTGAACTAGAACATTTAGCTAATAAAGTAACTTTAAACTCTCTCAGACTTCTCCAAGATCCTGTCATCTATCTGACCGGCAAAGGTTGGGAGGGGTGTAGCAGAAACACAGCTCAGTTTCTGCATGTAAAAAGAGCACCCATGGATATTTGTGTTGGGATGCCTCGCATCAGCATATCTAGCAGAAAAAATTGGATTTTTCTGACATGTGCATTCTACAATTTTAAAGGGTTTCAAAATTTCTGCTGCCATTGAAGGCCCTGATGAGTGCTAATCATGTAAGATGGGCCAGACTTGAGGAAAACATCCCATTTCCTGAAAATAATATGAATAGAAACAGATAAAGTGAAGAGAAATGCTAGCCTCTTACAGCCATTCTGAAAGCAGCAAATACAATGTTCTAACATTTGGTGGATAGTAAAACAAAAAGGTTAAAAATGCTGAACAAAAATTTTTTAAAACTTTGGTATCAGGATTGAATTTCTACTGGCAAAATTGTAATGCACATGCTGTTAGGGTTACATACAGAGCAGTTCTTGAGCTCAACTTCCTTGCCCTCTGAAATTGTCATTCACTGTGAATTTGCTTGAATATTCTACTTTCAGCTAATTCCACAAGGTGTGCAGTCCTTAGGGGCTGTGTTGGATACAGCTGTGTTTAGGAACTCTGAATGTGAGAATACTTGCTTGTTGAGACAACATTGCTAAAAAACACTCCACAGGCTATAGTCTTCCTGGTTCCTGGCCTACTAGCAATTTTTGTGAAAGTCAGTAGCTGAATTAACTTAGTGCTAATTTTAATCATTTCACACCCTGTCCTCCACATACATTAGTTCTTGCTGTATTTAATTGTAGGCTGCTCACAAAGCCCTGCTGAAGATTCATGAGAATGGCACAGAGGCTGCAGCAGTCACTGGCACAGATTTTCTTACTCATTCTGTTCCTCCTGTTGTTAAAATCAACCACCCATTTTTGCTACTGATTGTTTATCACTACACTCAGAGCATCCTCTTCATGGGAAAAATTGTAAACCCAACTGGAAGGCTGGTCTTATTGACCTGAATTGCATTCTTCATGCAATTATAGTTCAATGTGATTAAAATTATATCAAAACAGTTACTAACAATTTTATTTTTCCAAAGAAATGAGGCAAGAGTGTGCTCATTCTTAAAAACACTGTTCTTGCTTCCTCCTCCAGTAGACAGTACCCACTGAGATACACCTATTTGTGAATTATGAAGAATTTTATGAATCAGCCTTTTAATGACCAGTGTATGCCATCTTTGGAAAACAAGGTGAGTATCCAGCTGAGAGAATAAGTTTAAAATATTTTAAGTAAATAAAGATTGAACAAAAAGGCTGCTCCTGACTTGTGGGTAGGAAGGAAAGAAAATGCTGATGTTTGTTCCAGCTGCTGCCAGCTCTCACCAGATCCTGGTGCTGAAGAGCCGACATGTGGAAATTTAAAATACAAATGCAGTCCACTCAGGGATATCTTAGTTCTTCTCTTCCACATGAATGTCGTTGATGGAGAAAGGTCATGTTGTATTTCCATGGGAAAACAATTGCTTGCCCCTCTGAGGATGTCTGTGCCAATTTGACATCTCTCTTCTAACGCAGCCTTATGGATCCAAGGCAGTGCTAAAATCCCGAGCCAAGGCTTGGCACTTGCGAGGATCTGGAGCACCAAGAAAAGGGATACATGTCAACAGAAACACAGCCAGTTTGCTGTGGTGTCAGCCTGACTCCCTGCCTGTTCCATCCTGTGGTATTAACAGCAGGTGTTTAACAGTGATAAATGTATTTAACACTACTCAGAGGTATAGCAACATAGACTTAAGTTAAAAAAAACAAAACAGACCCTTCTCAGTGTGTTGGACCTCATTAAATTTCTTTAAATATACTGGCTTTGGTGATCAGGAGTTTAATTTTTTAAATCAGAAGTTTGAGTCTATAGCGTCATGAGGTCAATCTGATAATAGAGCAATTAGTACCTGAGAAGGAGCTACTCTGTGGAGTCCAACCTCTCCAAGGCAGCTGTTACCTGCCCACACCAGTCTGTGCAGTTAAAGCATTTGCCTTGGGTACAGGATATCCCGGAATATTAATGTTCAGATCCCTCCCTTTCCTGAAGGCAGACAATCCCATACCTCCAACATCTTAAACTCCAGGCTGGTCAGGCTGACCCCTGCAAAAGGAGAGCTAGCATTAGACCTGGAGTGCTATTAAGGATATTTACCTGGAAGATGGAAATCCAGGTCTGACCTTCCATGGGTGGAGAATGGGTGTGACAGATAAATCCTAATGAATTCTCTGCAAACTACACTGTTGAGTGGGTGCTGCCTGAAGCAATGGCAACTTGTGATATTGGTAGTACTTCTAGAAAAGCAAGGCATAGCTTCAAATCACATGTTGGGTGAGTCAGTCACTTTCACACCAGGCCTAGGCACTTCCCTTGAAGGTCAAGTCTTTTGCCATACTCTCCTTTACAGCATTCAAGCTGATGGTATCCACCCACATTGTGTTGGCTTCTTTGAGTCCCCCTTTAAAGTAACAAACTCTCCACAAGCACCCTATGTGGAAGCAGTGGCTAAATCTGGGAGACATTTTAGTTGGCTAGATAACCAAAAGGTGCTACTGGCATTGCTTTATAGATTTAATCTTGTGTTTCATCAACAAATAGAAGTTCAGAAGGGATAGAGTATGAATACCTAGAATGGGTAAAACAAACATTGAGATTAATTATATCCACAGAGTTTACATCTATGCTAGTAAATAAAGTGCTCCAAGGTCTGTTCTCTAGCCATGAGGTCAACTGGCTCATCACAGGTCATATCCATGTTGCTTAACTCTGACCCTGTAAGACATCTGGGCTGCTTATTGGAAATATCCCCTGACCTGTGCTAACTCCAAAAACATGCTTAGCACTTGTTTGGAAGAATTGTAGTTGGCATGAGTGATACCTGTGTCTGAAACTGTACTAAAAAAGTAGGAATATGATTGACTGCAGGCTGAAGAATATGAGTGACTGCAGGCTGATGGCCAGGCCTGTGCTCCAGCACTGCTCAATGTACTAGTACAAACATAGCCAGAGTGATCAACTGAGGGGTGGGAAACTCCCCCTCTGCTGGCAATCTGCCTTTTTTTAATGACTTCCAGGTCATGTTGTTAGGCCTTCATCAGCTACTTCCCAAAAATAAGGGAACTGGAGACTCTTTGCCTTTCTGTGAAATAAGATTAGGCAGTTCAGGAAACAGCCTTCAAAACCACTGCAAGCCCCAAAGTGTGAGATTCCCATGTACTTCCCATGGACATGTTTTGATGGTTTCTTCTGATCAGTCCTCTGCATTTGCTGTCACAGTAACTGTGAGTGCTTATTTTCAAAAGGCTGCTCCTCATTGAGGATTTGTGCCGGTCTTCAGATGATACAGCAATGCTTTAATGATGCAGATACCTGAAACCCTTTGCAGCTGAGCACATAGAAACTATCACAAAGCATAAAATATGCAAGTTTAATTCTATTACACTGTCATATAAATTAACTTAAATACAGTTTAAAATGTGATAGAACTTGCTGTGGAGGCATAGCCGCTGTCCATTGTCCATGTCCTGCCCCGCTCCTTAAAAATATTGAAACCAAGAGTTTTGTTATGAACCAGAAAGTCTGTCACTGGTTCAGGGACCTGGCCCTTTTTTTGACAGTTGTGCAAGCTTTTTGGTAGGTGTTGCCCTGACTCTGCAAACTGGAATGAACTGGGAGAAAAAGGCCACTGGAGAGTCTACCTTGGCAGCTGGATCCCCCTGTTGAGAAAGGCTCAGCACCCAAGGCCATGCAGCTCTCCTTCCAGTGACTGCACAGAGGCAGGCAGAGATGGAGGTGACAAAGCGCACAGCTCCCCACTCCACGAATTTGACAGTGATGTTAAATAAAGACCATGACTGCAGTAATACCACTGCAAAACTAGTGCTGAATCAGACAGATGTAACCAAATCCCCTGTGATCAATTCATTCTCATAGACAGTGCCAAAAGGAAACTTGTATTTTTTGATTGCTAAAAATTTTTAGAGATGGTTTCACTGATAGATCAGAAAGACAAATGTTGCTATAACCTGATAAAGTAGAAGTTCTCAAAGGGATGGATGGATGAATGTAGGGGTTGTTTTTGGAATGGTACTCACATATGAAGTCTGTTTTCAATTAGATCAAGAAACCTTGAATTGGCTTTAACTTTGTCTTTATCCGTGACTGCATGCAATGCTCCTTTGCTGCACTTGAGCCTGCTGACCCCAGCTGTCAACAGTCCAGTGGCTACAAGCAGAATAAGAAAACTAAGTGCCACAGGAGATCCTTTTGGGTCCTGCCAATGGATGGTCCACAGTAACATGAACTTTTCCATCCAATTTTACAGGCAAGTGGCTGCCCAAGAATCTGCTAAGAGATTTTTCTTCTCCCTGGTCAGCATCTCTTCTGCCTTTGCCCTGCTGGCCTGGGCTCCAGAGCCACCAGCGAGGCTCAGGTGCTGGAAAGGCTGGCCTTTAACCTCACTGACATTCGGGAGGACCCACCACTTTCCTTTACTGTCATTCATTTTAATTCTGGCAGTTACACATGCCATCTCTAAGTTCTTGTACCATTATACTTAATTAAGGTTTTTGGTCTGTAGTCTTAACTACTTGAGTTTGATGTATCTTTTGGAAAAAGAAATTCAAGCTACAATTCAGTTTGAGCACAATATTTTGGTCTTGCAGTCTATCTGCTATCATTTTTTCCCCTCTTCTAGTACTGATTTTTAAAAAACTTATAACAACTAGTTTTGAAAAGCCTTGGCAGTGTCAAGCAGGTCTACAATTCCAATGTCTTCATCTGGGAACTTTATGGAAAATATACCAGTAAAACCTGAGATGAGCTCTCAGAGATTACCTACCTCGAACATGAAAATGCTGGCTGATTGACTCCAATGGAATTCACATGAGGTCTTAAATGCTTGTATGCTCTTGGAAATGCATTTTCTTTCAGTGCTAGGAGACTAGGTACAGACAAAGCAGAAAACTTAAAATATTGTTTTCTGCAAACTGATGAAAGTGATCATCTGAGGTGAAATGTCTGTTATGAGAAATGGAATCACACCCTGGAAATAAACTTTATTTCCATCTGAGATATTACACAGAAGAAAATAATAGTTTAAAAAGTTTATTTGATTCTCTTTATGCAGCTTTCATATAGCAAACTATGAGTTCATGTGAAATTTTAGTTCAGAGATTCCTATTGCATTGGTGAAAGAAGCTGAAAACAAAGCAGAAAAGGTCTAGTTTCTATTCCCAGTTCTGTCACAGACTTTTTGCTTAGCCTTCAGCTTTTGTCTTTCTGTCAGTCATGCTGTTTTTTGAAATGGAGCCAGAAGAACTTTCCTTATCGAAGGAGAAAAGGATCAATATTTGTAAGACATGTAGATCATAGTCAGGATGCCCTTTACAGAAACAGATAAAATTACAGAGAAGACTTGATTTTTATTCTAGTTACAACGATTTTGCAATGATGCAAATCTCCTGCTTTAAATGGAGTTATTTATTCAAGAAGTTTATTTATATGAACGTGTGCAGACAGACCTTGAATGATACATCTTTATAAGGCAACAAGAAATGGCTGCATGAGTATTTATCATACAAAGTACACATTTCTCTTGCTCTGTCCTTATCATCTTGCTGATGTTTTGTTTCCACAGCCAGAAATCCTTTGCCCTGAAAAACCCAGAAATAAAACTGGCTTATAATAATCTGATGACCAAGCAGCAACAGAAGTTAATGATATGGGATGAAACTCCTCCTGTGAGGCAGAACCAAAATATACTGCATAACCAAGCAGAGTCACTGGCAGACAGTAGGGAAAAAGATAATTAAAATATTCCTTAATTCCTTCCATGCAGACCATTATCAGGCCAATAGGAAAAGCACGTCTGTCAGTCCTTTATATGACTCCCCTGGCTCCTGGAGCAGAAGACCCCATGTCCCAGCCACTGCTTATCTAGAAGCATCTGGAAGCTCTGTACCCTCCTCTGTGAAATTCCCCTGGATGGATCTCTTTCCTGCAAAACTCTGCACAAACTTCCCAGTTTAGCCTAACATTTCACAGTGACATCTGTTCTGGGGACACAGCCATTTGCCCCAACAGGAATGTGCAGAGAAGTAACAAACTGCTTTCCCCTCCCTGGGTTCTCACAGATGCTGCCATCTGGCAGGTATGCCAGTGATACCCATGTGCGGTGATTCACCCACATTTTCCACTGCATTCAACAGAAGAGACTCATGTTTTCCACTAGATTTCTATTTCTGGTACCTATGACCTAAGGGAGATTTTCAAAGGGCTAGGTGGGAATGATGCATTCATTAACCATGCTGATCTATCTGGAATTGCAAAGAAGATGATTGCTTTGAAGTCTGTGGACAAAAATGGTCATTTGTGGATCTGATGTAACTGCTAGTCTTAGCCTTGCCTAGGAAGAGATTTGGGCCAGGGTCAGAGGAGCTGGTGCCTGGAAGTAGTAAGCAGGGACAGGAGGAACTTTCCATTCTCTCCTTGACACTCTGAGTGCTGCTGCATGTTCTGGGAGAAAATAGAGGAATCGCTGCAGAAGCTCTGCTGTTCCCAGCAGTTCCTCCCTGAAAACAGTAGCATCCTTCAGATGGTTAGCCAAGCATTAGGGCTGGGCTGAAAGATTCATGCTATCTATGTAGGCAGGCCTGGACTTGAGAAAAATAGCTTGTCTTTGCTAGAGTTAAGCAACAGCATATTTGCTCTTGCTGAACCTTGGTCATTTTACATAATACTGCAATAAACCTTCTGGGTACTTGCACACATCATGACAAAAAACCTCTCTGCGGAAATACGTTCTGACCAACTCTGCCTCTTATCTCGTAAGAGATAGTAGTTATATAGCAATAACTATGGTGAAACATTCCTATGTGTAGAGAAATTGTAGATTTACCTGGAGTGAAATCATGTACATTCAATGGAAGTAATTAGTCATTGCTAATTAGGATGAGTGCCATGCATCTCGTCCTTAAATAACCTTCTAAATAGCTAAATTGTGCCTGTTTCTCTCACCTCCCTCTGAGGTATCCCAGTGTAAGTCATATATAGTATGTATATAAATCACGCGTATCCTATGTGCATTTAGCAAGGGGTTAAGAAGATCTACTCTCTTCTTCCCAGCTAATATGTTGCCATGGTAAAGATTGTCCATTTCATTCTTCCATCTGTTTTCTTATTTTGGCTATTTTTCAAGCCTTGGTAATACTTTGCTTTTCACTTTAGTAGTTTCTAAAATACTCATCAAGGCCTCTCAAAGAGCTAACCAGTGCCCCTGACTATCCTTTATCCAATAATTTAATGAGCCCTTCAGATAGTGCTAGTTAGGGCATACCCTGCAGTGTGCGCTGCAGGGCAACATAGCGATACTGAGCTATTCCTGAACAAACTTGCTTCTGCCTTGGGTACTCAGTTAGATGGCATCCTTGCATCAGGATACCCCATGCAGAGAGTTCAGTGGGACACAGCATCCTTTTTATAAACAGACATTGCTTTGGCCTTATCTTAGGTTTCCATTTCTCCTAATATACTGTTTTCTAAAGCTCATTTACTACAGTTATGCCAGACTACCTTGCAAAGCTCTTTTGCCCACAGTTCAGTTCCAGCCCAAGAGTAGTAAGGTCCCTGCTCTTTTTCTCCCCTCAGAGACCTAGGTGTTGGCATCTTTCTGCCTGTATGACGGGAAAATAGGCTTATAATGTTTGATGTCCAGAAAAAATAGCTTACTCAGTCTTTGCTTTGCAAATAAAAATTATTTGCTTTGTCTAATATTTACCAGTGGACTTTAACTTAATACCACCCAGCAAAATGAAGAATAAGGAAGAAGCTCTGTGAAAGAGAGGTCCAGCACTGTAAGTACCATAATGCACTTTCTAAGTCTTTGAATTCATGTTGTCTGTGATCTCTGCCATTTATTGCACAATACTTAATTCTGAGATGAATATATTTTGTACAGTAATTTGAAATTTTTTTAGCTTCTGGAAGCAAGTTCTAAATGTTGGAAGTGGGATTCTGTCAGTGATAGAATAGTTAGATAGAATAGATAGATAGAATAGATAGATAGTGGCAGGATAACTGAGAGATGGGGTCCAAAATGAGTGCTCAACAGCCAATACCGAAGTGAAGAACAAAACTTTGTCTCTGCTCCCAGAGGAATAAATTTAGTTGCAATCTCAGCATCCTGACCACTCCAGGCTGATGCAGGGCTAATAAGAGTACTGTCCCTGTACCTCCACTAAAGACCAGGTTACTTGCAGCCAAGTGGCCTGGAAGAGAAATTAGTCACTCAAAAGCAGATTTGGGGAATTACAAAAAGAGTACTTACCAGATCAAAATAAATTACCTCCATCTAGAATGTCTGGGTTTTTTTAGAGCTGATGTTTTTGTCCAGCATTTTAGACATGCTGAGCACAGCTCCCATACTCAGCACTTCCACAGCTTATATGTCCAGTGTTTCATACTGGGCAGCCAGAAAAGAGGGAACCCAGAATTAACAACACCCCATGAAAAGTTTGATGTAAGATCTAAACCTGGCACACAGCCTGAGGCAGAACCTGGGGCGGAATCCCACACTCCGGCATAAGTATACAGCTGCTATGAACAACATTTAGATTGTCTCTCTTTTTCTGCAGGCCACTGCCTGCTTCATGTTTTTGAGTTTCTATCATTTGAGATAATTCAGGTGAGGTACCCTATGACGAACATTCTTCTCCAGTATTTCTTCCCCAGAAAAGGGCAGAAGGGAGACTGTTGGATTATGTACAATTTGCTTATGTCAGTTAAAGGAAAAGGAAAGGTCATCGAATTGCACATACACAGCAAGTCAGATTCTACTATAGCTTTTCCTAAGCCTTTGAGTCTCAGGCTTCGCAACCTTACGGGTACTTTATGTGCAATAGAAAGAGTCAATAAACTTTCTCAATTTATCCTCAATTTGCTGAAATATTTAAGGTAATATGTTGAAATAATATAGTTCTTGAGTTTGGAGCTGCTGCACAAGAGGCAGAAAGATATAAGCAGTTCAAGAGGCAAGAATTTAGATAGATTTTATTCACAGGTATAACTGACATTATCTCTGTATCACTGCAGTGCTTGAAAACCTAAGTCAACCTAAGTCACCCAACAAGACTATGGGTACTACAGAAACATATCAGCAAAAGTCAGTCCCTCTGCCAAAGTATTTACCAAAACCCCAAGCATCCAAAGGCACTTAGGAGTGTGACGAAACCATGCTGGTCAGAGGCAAGAACTAGTTCAGGCATAATACCTCACAAAAGCCAACAAAACATGGGTTCTTTCCTGGTGATATCAGATTAACATCTTCCTTCCTTTGCTTATTGGTCAGAAACTGAATGAACTGACTAGAAATATACTGCCCAGGAGGCCAATTAGAAGATTATTTCTAAATAGAACAGTAATGCTAAAGACTGACATCTGAAAATCAGTATCTAGAATACAAAAAATATTTTTATGCAGGAAAGATAAAATTCTCTAAATCTAAAAGTTGCTCTGTTCTTTCTTAACAGAACTGTTCAGAAGGAAAATGAAGTCTGCATTGTATTTGTGTTTGTTGCTTCTTGGCCTTCAAGTCCAGGGTCAACATAGGTCCAACCTCAATGATGAACAGCAGGAACAAAAAATACCCCAGTCCCCAGAAGACCATTCCCACACTGAAAGTGAAAACTTGGCTCATGTCAAGATAGCCCTCAGCAATGCTGACTTCGCATTTAGGTTTTACAAGCAGGTCAGAGAGGAGGCAGGCAACAAGAACATTTTTTTCTCTCCTTTGAGCATCTCCACTGCCTTTGCAATGCTCTCCCTGGGGGCCAGATTAAACACGCTTAGTCAGCTGCATGAAGCTCTCGCCTTCAACCTGACAGAGATGAAGGAGCAGGAGATCCATGAGGGGTTTCAGCATGTCCTCCAGCTGCTGAACGACCCTCACCGAGAGGTCCAGTTGAGCATGGGCAATGCCCTGTTCATAGACAATCGACTGAAGCTTCTCCAAAAATTTTTGGAAGATGTCACAAATTTTTATTATTCTGAAACTATTTCTAGTAACTTCCAGAATTCTCCAGATGCTATAAAGGAAATCAATAACTACATAGAAACGAAAACCCATGGGAAAATTGTTGGTTTACTCAAGAGTCTTTTTCCAGACACTGTGATGGTTCTGGTTAACTACATTTTCTTTAAAGGTGAGTAACAAATGGGGGTAGCAGTTATACACATAAGCACTGGAAGTCTTATCCAGATCTAAGAAATGTAACTTTTTCACAGTCTGAACCTATTTTATCATCTAATTTAAAATATGTCTTTATACTTTTAAATGACATAAGGAAATATTTGAAAGCCAGGTATGAAGAATCATTTTCTATGAGAGTTAAAAAAAAAGGCAAGAAAAAAAAAAAAGAACCTGTAGAAGTATTGATCAATGTCGTATCAGTTTTAAGCCAGGTCCGGAGCTGAAAATATTCAGAAGGGATGAGCTTGGGAACTTATGATCACTTGTTGAAAGGCACAGGTGTTTGGCTGTGCAGGACATGGTCAGACACAGATGACACTTGTATGAAAGGAATAAGCCTGGAGCCTGTATAGTGGGGGTCTGTGGAAGTTTTACCATTGCCTTAGCAGGCAAAGGCTCAGGTCTTTTCCATGCAGGCCTCAGCCTATATTTTTCTTGTGTGATTTTTATTAGAACCATTAAAATTACATAAAGCTGCTTTTCATGGCCAGGGAACAAGCATCTGTAAACTGAGATAGGCTTGTTCTTGCCTTTACAGTTCAAATACAGTATTTTAAGCATCAACTAATGTGACATGACTTTACTAGTCTCTTTTTCAGTTTATTCCATTCTATACTCATTCTTTTGTCAAAAGGCTACTGGGAGAAACCTTTCAACAATTTGATCACCAGAGACGATGACTTCTTGTTGGATGCCAAAAATTCTGTTAAGGTCAAAATGATGCACCAAAACAAAGCCTTTAATATCCATAGGGATGAGAAGTTGTCTTGCTGGGTAGTAGAAATTCCATACAAAGGAAATGCTGCTGCATTGTTTGTTCTGCCTGATGAAGGGACAATGAAGCAGGTGGAGGATTCTCTACTAAAAGAAACAGTGTCTAATTGGATACAATCACTTGAGAAAAGGTAATCTTTTAATTGCGGCTTTGTTTAAATATCGAAGAGGCCATAACTAGTCATCCAGGCAAAGTAAAGCTTAGGATGCCACAATGAGTTGCTAAACACAGCTCTGAGGAACAGGCATTGCATAGTTTCTTTAAATAAGACAAGGTATTAGGCGATTTTGTACCTAAGGGGAACCCTATCTTCAGCTCCCCCAGTCATAGCAGTGGGAATGCTACCAGCTGTGAGGATTCTGCACACAAGTGCATTGCCCCCAGGAGCCTGCCTTGACTAGGAAGAATCCAGTCCTAAAAAAATACAATTGCTTTTTCTCCAGTCTGGATGATACTTTCCAGCCAGTCACTTTCATAAACCAGCACTGTGTCCCTGCACCACTGATCACACTGGGGCTGGTGGGAGAGTTACCTCAATTTCTGTTTCTTTAACATAGGATTTATCACTGTCTTAGAAATCCAAGCCTTAGCTCCATGCGTGTTTGGGATGGGTGTATACCTACAACAGCTATTGCATTGAGGGATCTTGCAATAATAAACTCACATTTTTTGTTTATTTTTGAAAAGAAAAATCTACCTGGACCTTCCAAAATTCTCCATCTCCAGTTCCTATGATGTTAAGAGCCTGTTTGAGAAAATGGGTGTGACAGAGGTTTTCAGTGACCAGGCTGATCTCTCTGGAGTGGCAGAAAACGCACTGCTGAAGGTTTCCAAAGTAAGTATGCAAACAGAGGTGGTAATCAATTTGCCCCACTTACATGTGGGTTTTATCTCCGCAAATAGGCTGATCCCACTTCTGGAGTGTAGTCATACCTCACTGATGGTAATAAAGGAAGGAAAAGGTTAGGGATTAAATGGTTGTTGTTCCTACAGCTTAATATTAAATTGTTTACTGCATAGTGACCCTGCAAATTCACTTGAAAGTCTTGAAAGAAGAAAACAGATCTGGAAAGAATAACAGGAATAATTTCACAAAAAGCTGGTGTACAATAATTAATGCATGTCAAGAGTCATAGTTATGACATAAGTTTGGGAATAGTCATTCTTATCCTATGTATACACCTTTAGTTACCGCATTATCTGAGCACCTCAGTATTTATATAGACAACAGACTTGTGGGACAGGAATAGCCCCATTTCACAAACAAGAAACTGGCATGCAGACAAGTAAAGTGATTTGACTAGTGTCCAAGGGAATACATGCCTTATGTCATGAGTGAAATGATCGTTCCCTTCTATTCTGCACTTGTGAGACCACCTCTGTAGTATTGCATCCAGTTTGGGGCTCCCCAGTGCAAGGGAGATGTGGACATACTGGAGCAGAGTGAGTCCAGGGGAGGGTGAGCAGGATGGCTGCTTGGATGGAGCATGGGACATATGAGGAGAAGCTGGGAGACCTGGAGTGGTTCAGCCAGGAGATGGGAAGGTGAAGGGAGGTTCTCAGTACTGTCTACAGATACTTATTAGGAGGGTGCAGAGAAAATGGACCCAGGCTCTTTTTGCAGGTGCACAGTGACAGGACAAGAGACAATGCACACAAGATAGAAGATGGGAAATCCTCATCAGATATTATGGAAAAAAATTCAACATGAGGGCAAACAAAAACTTGAATGGGCTACTCATAGAGGCTATGAAATTTCCATTGTTGTAAATACTCAAGTCCTGACTGAATGAGACCCTGAGCAACCTTACCTTGTGTCAGAGTTGACTCAGTGCAGGGTGGTTGGTTGCATTGAATGACCTCTAGAGGTCCTTCCAACCCATATTATTTAATGATTTTGTGATTCCTCACAATTAATTATTGCATGTGTACACACCTGGATTACAGATATAGGACAAGTGAACAGAGGAAGGGTAGCAGGACCTCATGAGAGCAATTTTCAGATACATTATAGACAATGAAGAAAAAAACATGGAGGGCTGACCAAAGACAATGAAGTAAAATCACGCAAATTTAGAAACATGAATTTGCTATACCTACTATAGAAAGCCCGGTAAAGTCAAGTCATATCAGTGGGCTGTGTTACAGAAAGACACCCTATAAAGCTTGTTACTATTGTGTCTTTGCAGAAAGAATTTTTTTGCATAATCAGAAATTGATGCAAAATGAAAACCACCTTCTTTTGTGTTAAATATTAAGAACAAAACCTTACTCTGAGAAACAACAGAACAATAAATGTTTTCTATGCTGCTCAGTCTCTGCAAGCAGCCAAGTTTGACTCTGCCAGTGTTGAAAAAAACTCTGAACTCAAAGCAAACTTTGCATGTCTTGGAAAGGCTGGACATGAGTATCTTTTTCACACTGGTTCTACATTCATTCTGTACTTTCATTTAAAAACTATCTTCTCACAGCGTTGAAGCAAGCAAGTTTGTTCCCAGTTGGTTCTCACTCTTCTGTACCTTGACTTTAATCTTTGCTTCCCTTGCAGGCAATTCACAAGGCCATGGTGGATGTTAGTGAGAATGGCACAGAGGCTGCTGCAGTGACTGTGATAGAAATGGTACCATTGTCTGCAGAGTTTCCTCCTCCTCCTCGCATCAGTTTCAACAGGCCCTTCCTGATGATAATCGTTGACAAAACCACCCACAGCATCCTCTTCATGGGGAAGATTGTGAATCCAGCTGCCAAGGAAGACTAGGCGAGAGCATTTGTATTCCCCAGTGCAGAGACAAGATCTTGTGCACATCCCAGGGACTTCTTTGCAAAAACAGACTAGAATTGATCCCTAATTAACAAATAAATAAATAAATATTACATGACATTATTCTCCACTTACAGACAGACAGCTGGGGACAAGCAGGAGCAGGCCATGTTTGCAAAATGTCCCAGGCCAAATAGGCAGCCATTAGATCTTTAACAGACAAACATTTCCCTACCTCACTCACTCATCACTGGTGCCACGGTCCCTTGCACGCAAATAAACCTTCCTGCTCCTGGCTGAGAATCTCCCTATGTCTCCCATGTCCTGCATGTTGAGTCCTCAGCTCAGAAGCCCTTCAGCTGAGAAACCGTCCTTTCTCTCCCTCTCTTTCCACTGTGAATCCCAAGAAAAGTCTCCTTCATCTTTGTAGTCCTTACAGGCTCAGTGGCCAAGGAGAGGAACAGAAACATAGACCCATGGAACCTTTTCTGTCCTAGATGGTGGATGTTCCTGCGTAAAGAATAATCCTTTTCCCTCCAGCTTGACGACTGCCTCCTACCAGCTCCCAACCCCTTGCTCCCATCTCCATTCTTCATTATTTGCTCCAGAGCAAGGACCCCAACTTTTCTGGCAGGGCAAGAATTTAGCTTCTGTGTCAGCTAAAGCTGTACATCATTGCACAAATGGTCATCCTTAATGGTCTTTTGCATGTACAGTAATGCTTAGGCTCCCTAGGAGAACTGGATGTGGCAAAAACTGCCCTCTGGTTCCAGCAACTGATGACAGCAGCCTGGGAGGTCATGCTTCCATTGTCCAAATGCCAACTAATCATGCTGCCCTCCACCTGCTTCTGCAAGCTTAGGCTGATGAGTGCCTCCAAGAGATCCCTCCCCATTGAGCTGATGTTTGGGGTGCAACAAGATGACTTAGACACCTTCCTGAGCACTGAGTAGGCAGAAGCCAGTGTTACTAGCAGCGTGGTGTGGAGAGATGTGCTGTGCTGTGGCAGATTAATAAAATTTATTGCAAATTAAAAATCGAGTAGGATAGCAAGAAACAAATACATCATTAAAAACACCTTTCCCACATCTCTCCCTTCTTCCCAGGTTCAATTTCTCTCCTAACTCCTATCTCCTCCCCCTGAGTGGTGCAGGGGAATGGGGAATAACACTTTGTCTCTGCCACTCCTTCCTCCTCACACTCTTCCCTTGCTCCAGCATGGTGTCCCTCCTGCAGGAGACATTCCTTCACAAACTGCTGCAGCATGGGTCTTTCCTACGGGATACAGTCTATCAGGAACAGTCTGCCCCAGAGTGGGTCCCCCACTGGACACAGACCTTGCCTATGCTTCAGCATAGGCTCTCCGTAGGTTGCAGCTTCCTTCAGGGCACACCCAGTTGCTCCGGTATGGGGTCCTCCACAGGCTGCAATGCGGATATCTGCTCCACCGTGGTTCTGCATAGGCTGCAGGCGGAGAACCTGCATCACCATGGTCTTCAGGAGCTGCAGGGGAATCTCTTCTCCGGTGCCTGGACCACCTCCTCCCTGCCTTCTTCCCTGACCTGCAGGGCTGTGGGGCTGCTTCTCTCACATTTTTTTACAGATACCTGATACACAGAAACACAATCCTAATTAAGATTAAGCTCACAGAGGGTAAGGATGTTTAATGTATGGGTAGAACACTTTGATGGCATTAATGAACTGTCAGGAGCAGATGTTAGGATCCCCTCATAGTCTCNGTCTTTCCTACGGGATACAGTCTATCAGGAACAGTCTGCCCCAGAGTGGGTCCCCCACTGGACACAGACCTTGCCTATGCTTCAGCATAGGCTCTCCGTAGGTTGCAGCTTCCTTCAGGGCACACCCAGTTGCTCCGGTATGGGGTCCTCCACAGGCTGCAATGCGGATATCTGCTCCACCGTGGTTCTGCATAGGCTGCAGGCGGAGAACCTGCATCACCATGGTCTTCAGGAGCTGCAGGGGAATCTCTTCTCCGGTGCCTGGACCACCTCCTCCCTGCCTTCTTCCCTGACCTGCAGGGCTGTGGGGCTGCTTCTCTCACATTTTTTTACAGATACCTGATACACAGAAACACAATCCTAATTAAGATTAAGCTCACAGAGGGTAAGGATGTTTAATGTATGGGTAGAACACTTTGATGGCATTAATGAACTGTCAGGAGCAGATGTTAGGATCCCCTCATAGTCTCATCTCAGCATCAAGAACTGGTGGGCTTCCACACACTTCAGAAACGCAGCATGAGCTAAGCAACACCTCCTCCCAACGTTTCCAGTCTCAGCTCTGCTTTCCATCTCAGGAGGGGCAGGAATCAAAATTTTACCTGTGAGTGCCTGGGGCTCCCCGCCAATGCTGGAGGGTTTTGGCTTCTGGCTAGGCTGGGTCAAAAATGCTAAATGCTTCTGTCATTGTATCATGTCTTGGTAAAGCCCTGACAGTTTGTTCGGATGGGTTTAAAACAGAGTGTGCATATTTGCAGTGAGAAATACTAGGGATTTTCATGTGGGCAAGCATAGACCTTTTCACAGACCTACAAGCAAAAAAACCTCTAGTCAACCTATTCACACAGACCTAAAGATTTGCTTAATGAAAAATATTTTCTCTATAATCATCCCCTTGTCTCTGGATTTTAAAGCAAGCAAGCCATCAATGCTTGAAAAATGGTCTATGGAAAATCCTCGTCAGCTATACCTGTCTAACTCATTTTCTCTCTCAGTAAAAGGAAATCAATTGTTTCAGCAGTGCTTGAAGGGGCAAACCTCTGCTGCTGGAGCCAAGCCAAGTATTTCAGCTCTGCACAGAGCTGCCAAACTACGTGTCTCTTTACCCACAGCTACTAATACAGCTGCACGGGCATTGCTCCCCTGGTTTTTGACTGGTGAGGTTTAGGTGAGCAGTTAACGGTGCACTATTTGGGACACGTTAGAGGGAAGGCAAGAATAGAGTAAATAGGAAACTGTTCATTACTACCTCATTTCTTCCTCCCCCTCTGCCCACTTCTGGAAAATGAAAACAAGAGTTAATCTCAGTATTTTTGCTTAGTTGTAAATATTAAATATCTGAAATAGAAACCTTCGTAAAAATTCTTGATTGTCTTCTTATCAGAACTGTGAGATTTTCTTATGGAAAATAGTGCAAGTCCACTTGGTGCCCTGTGGGTTAAAAGCAGTTATTTGAGGGTGGAAAAATTATTTCAGCTGAGAGGATAGTTCCCAGAAATGCTTTTGTAACTTCCTTACAACTGCAAATAAGAACAACCACTCAAAAAAGTTCTAAAAGGCAGGCCAGTGATTTCTCAAATAAGCAGTTAAGTTCAAAGACTTTATTGAAGATTTATATGGGTTTTGGAAACGGGCTTAAAGAGTTGGAAGAGAGCAGGAGTGTTGAGCTGATTTGCTCAGGAATTTTAGCTCCATGGTGGAACTAGTGGGAGTATAGCAAGAACATGATGATTTAACAGGAAAAGTGAAAACTTTACAGATGTCCAGAAAGCCTGCCATAAAACCAAAGGTAATGCAGTGTTTCAGCTATATATATCCTGAATCAGATCTGGCTGAAACTGAAATTCTATCAAGAGGAAAACATACCACCCCAGGCCAAGATAACACCAGCAAACTGCAGAACCCTCACATTTTTGGGAGCTACATGGAAAGAAGAGGAGTGGGAGAATAAAATCTCTCCGAAGAGAACAAGGAATGCTTGACCACACTTCAGCGTCCTGATGCTCCTCACACTTAAGGTATACTGACCCAAGGGAGAGAAAACTTGGAGCCAGCACATGGAACGGACTGCCGATGTGTTACACCCCTGTGTTAGCAGGGGATAACTAGCCTTGCCTCATCCTCCACCAGCACAGTACCTGCAAGTAATTAGCTGAAAGACAAGGATGTGGATTTTGATCCTTGATGGCTTCCAAAACAGTAGCATTTCCCCTTACCATACAGGAGTATTGGGCGTGCAAAGGACTTGTAAGCACAATAAGGGATAAAACTAGACTGCATTAACTTTACAATGGTTTACCTTCATTTGGCATAGGTTTAACAGACAGGTCTCTCTGTGCCTTCATTAATCACCTACCTGTGCTACTTTTAGTGTCAAGGCCCTGTCTGAGAAAACGGGCATTAGTGAAGTGCGCAGAGACAGCAACGCTGTTGCCAGAGTCAGAGGGAGCCTGACCTGGCACTGCCTACAGTCAGCCGTAAGTGGGGATGGAGATTATCTGAGCAGTGGTCATGTTTTTTATTTCCCAACAGTCTGACCTGGCATCCAGCAAAATTAAGGTTTATGAGCAGCAGTAGGGAATGTTGTAGGTGGCAAATTGGCATATTTGAAAAGTAACATATTGCACTTCAAAGTTACCGTGAACTCTCTCCATTTCTCTGAAATGCACATATTGAAATAATAACCGTAAATAGCCACCAAATAAGAAGGAGTCAGAAAAAAAACCCATGATTTGCCTTTGGCTAACATAAAATTGAATATTAAAAATGTACTACAACAGCTTGTTACATTGGAGTCTTTTTCATTCTAGGTCTTTTCAAGTCCCCCTTTTCTGCAGGGTTACAGTACCTCTCAGTTTACTACAACTGCCTTGCAAGGAAGCGAATGCATCTGGGGATCTCAGGTCCGCGTGGGTTAAAGGAATTCTATAAGCCTGTCTCCACAGAAGGCCAATGCACCCACCTTCTTTGTCTGGAGAACCAGGCGCTGGGAGCCCACTTGGCATGAGTTATTTCTAGCAACACTTGGACCTCTTGGCGGTTGAGATTTTGAGCAAAGAATTTCTCATGAGCCCTTGGGAAAACTAATGGCTTAGCCAGTAGCTATTATATGCATAGTCAGATTTTCTTGCCAGCTATATTTCTTTAAAGATGTGACAGTATAGGCAATGCTGGAGCAGCTTGTAACAAAGAGGTTTTAGTCTTTTTAAACTGTAACTATTGCTGGCTCTGATAATGCTTTCCATGAAACTTTTTAGTCCTCATTTGTAAATCTGTGAGTCTCTAGACAAGTACATCACATTCACATCAAAATTTTGCATGCCTACATGGCTGTGTGGAAGTCCATGGGAGCTGTAGATACTTATTGACTGTCTGTGCTGCTGGTGGGGTTGATTTTAGCATTTAAATATGGCACTGAGGAAGGAAACAGAAATCCACAAATTCCATCTAATTTAGGAATACAGCCATTCTTTCCAAACCTCTGCAGGGTCTGTGACATTCACTGCATGCACAATGCCTTTGCTCTTTGTTCAACTCTTATTCAAGAACAAATTGCCCAAAACTGAGCAGTATCTATTCTGCTCTGCAACAGACAGTCTGCAACCCTGGACATCCACCTTAAGATGTAAAGAAATCAATAGCTGAAGTGTTGCAACTGTTCAGAAAGTGGTAAAGCTGACCTTTGTGAAGCTGAAGCAGTTTACATGGAAGAAACAGATCCCTTCCCAAAGTAGCAGATGGCATGAGACCAAGCTTGAGATGCTTGTTCCCCAAATGTCCCTGCTCTCTCATATACAGCCTTGCTGAGGCCCACATGTGCAAATTGATGGAAAAGGGAGAAAGCAGCATCAGGATCCATTCTCCCTGGCAGGATCAATTTTGAACATTTTAATTTCCCATCTTGCAGGCTGGTTGGTGTAAGGATGTTTGGTAGTCCATAAGGGTTGTAGGCAGGGGGTAAGTTGTGTGAAAGTCCTCTTTTAACTTTTAAATTACCTGGATAACATCAACAATTTTAAACTAAAAAAAAAGGTATCTTAGAAACTTTGAATGCCTGTCACTTTCCCAGCTAGGTCCCTATTTCTTGTGTTCCCTGTGTTATTACAGAAGGAAAGTAAATTAGATATAAGCTAAACATGACACAGCTCTCTGGCTCAGCCACTGAACCACATGCTGTAAGGGTTCAGGGGAAGAATTCTGAGTTGCACCAAGGAAATAGAGGGTTTATTCATTTCTTTATGTTTCTAAAAATGAAACAGTTTCATCTGGAACTGGTCTGAAACACATGCAAGGGCCGCAGCATAACAATAGAAATGTCATAAAAAACAATTTAGAAAACTAGTTTTTCTAAAACTGAAGATTTAAAGAAAATCAATTTCCATTCATTTCACATGTTTGCCTTTCACCAGGAATATTACTAGCTAGTAAAACGTTCAGAGCACCAGTAATTATGGGTACTGCTTGGTGAATCCAGCCATCTGGTTACAGGGTAGATATGTCGTTGCAGAAATAAGATTTCCGTGGTCAAAAAAATAATTAAATAACTATCTGAACAGAGATTCACTGGGTGTTTCCTAATGATTTGTCTTTTGCTTCTGTTAGCTTAATTTTCCACTGTTTCTCAAAAGCCTCATGAACAAAGAATTTCATTCTAAAATGACCCAGGATTGTGTGTTTTTTCCTGATGGCAAAATATCAGTTAAAACCCAAATGAGGACCAAACTGAGTAAAAAATGTAGTAAGCCTCATGAGCACTGAGTGGCTGCCTGCCTGGGTGGTGAAATCCCATAGACATAGTAAATCTCTTGTTGTTTATTTTACAGAACGGAAAATGAAAGAGGCATAGAAGGCCCATTGGAATGAAATGCTATATAAACACAGAAGAAAAATCATTGGAGTACAAATTTTTATCAGTTGCTGTGTTTACACACACTTGAGGCCAGAACAGGCCAGAAACCTACACCTTGACAATACAAGTGTAGTCTGGTTTCTTGCTTTTCATACAATACTAACGGAGCAATGCATTTCTCAGTCTCCTTGGAAAGGAGGTCTGAAGGTCTACTTTCTGAGCCCTTTTGCCTCTAAAGGTCTATTCTGCAAGGAAGAAGTACTTATTCCCTTGTTTTACTCGGAGCTGGGTGGCATATGTGGGATGGAGGCTTTTTCTTCCAAGGATACTACTTCCCATGGGCTGCGACCTGAGGTTTCCCAGTCACATACTGAGCCCACTGTAATTAACAACTCTATGTTCCTCTGACTGAGTTCTGATATAAAGCTCTTTACAATGACCTGTGTTCTTAACCAGTAAGTACCATCCTGGCTCACAGTTAACATGCCTACTCCTCTAGACTGGTCTTCCTGGACTGGACTCCCAAGAGTTTTTACCAAACCCTGTGAATAGTTTTACTTTTTGTGAACTCATAGGGGTTTTTTTGTGAACTCTGGGCTGTTTCCTTGCCCATGCTCATGCTGAGTCCTATGTGATATAGGGATCAAAATTCTTAGGGATGTTTTAGAGAGGGCACAGTCAGACTAAGCAACTCTAGCAATATCCAGGGTACTAACCATCTTCATTTGTCAATTTACCACTTAAAGTCTTCCTACTTAGCCTCAACCGAAGGACATCTCGTCATGATGCCATGTCGCTAACTTTGGTCTAAAGGTTTAATTAATCCTAAAGCTGTAAACTAGGGAAGGTTGTTCAAACACTCATAGGAAAGAAACTAAAATAGGCATGATTTGATATTCGTGACCAGCTTAGTGTCTGTCATTAAGTTTATTCAAATATCCACATAAAATATAGTTAGCTTCTATTTTGACTGTAATTATGGTTTTAATTAATCTTAAAATTTCTCTAGATTTTGAAATGTAACTGTTTGGAGGTAAATAATTTTCCATTCTTTGACTGAAATATTACCTCTTTCTAGCAACCAGAAACAGGACAGAGAGTAAAAGTGACACTTAGCTTCAAAGAAAGAGGTTGATTTTTTCAAGTATAAGATGCAATTTAGAAAAGATGTCTTCAGGAGCAAATGTTGCATCTGTCACATGCAACTAGCACTATGACTTATCAGGATTTCCAGGATTTATGAAGAAAACAGCTTTACTTGGTATGTCTGAATTTGGAGCCATACTGCTGTTGGCTTTCCTCTGAAGACTTTGAACCAGAAAAGCGGGGGAAGGAGAGTATTTGCTATAGCTGCTGTCCAAAAGAAGCTGTGTGAAAATCCCATCGCCCTTCATTTCTGGCATGAATCTTAGGAGATGGCAGAAACAGTGGAGCCTTTGGGACCCAGGAGTGCTCAGTAAGTGCTGGTTGTGTTCTCTTGTCCTGGCATGCATCATGTATTTATCTGTGTCCAGAAGAGCAATGTTGCTGCTGCTTACTCTACAGCTACTGTAATAACTTTATTTGTTCTGTTTAATGTATAACAGTGTGCTCACTGTTTAAGCCTGTTCAAACAATATAAAAACAGTGCAAAAGCAGTAAAGGTCAGCTGAATATGACGGGGTGCTTCTGAAAGTGCTGTGGATACTGTTAGATTTTTGTAGCTAGGGACATTAAACTCATGTTAGCTACTTGCATCATAGATTTACTCATTCAATAGATTAATCCATTTATGTACAGCTGATGCAGCTGACTGTGGCAAAGACAATCTACCCTGTACAAAGAAGCTCTTCCTTAGCCAGCTAAGGCGGCGGATGGGGTTTTCACTGCTGTGAAAAAGATTTTTGAATGAAACTTTTAAAGAAACAGCAATGAGGCAAATGGATCACTGAGCACAAATTATAGAAAGCTGCAGGATTTTTAGGAAGGACTAGTTCTTGTCATTAGTAGATATCTAGGGTATCTATTTCTTTGGTACAGAGACGACAGCTCCCTGTACTTCAGCACATAGAGACTGTCAGAGCAGAGGCCCCCAAAGGCAGAAATAGATCCAGGGTTTCTCATAGCACAAAACCTGCAGCAAGAATCAGGAAACTCAAAAGCAAATCTGCAGTTTTATATGAAGGGACCCCAAAGCATATATCCTACCTCTGCCTGTTGGTGGTGTGGGAGAGGAGGGATCTGAGTGACATGAAAGGATTGGTGCCAATGTGGAGCAGGACACGCAGGGCCTTTTCTGTAAAGGTGACTGAGAGGTGGGGAGGGACTGGGGTGAAGAGGGAGTATAGAGTAAATAGACCAGTAGGAAGATAAAAAGAATTAGTGATGAAAGCATGCTGAGGATGACAACATAGGGCAACACAGGACTTAACCATTTGGAAAATACACAGACAGATTCTCATATAGATGTTACTTAGATTATCTAGAGAAGCGAATGGTCACAGAAGAAAGTGAGCATAATCCTTTTTTTGGGTGAGCTGTTGACCAGGCCCCATGCTGTAGCCTCGTGTCAGCCCCTATCTAACCACCAGTGAATAGAAAGAGCAACATTCCCCAAATGGAGGTGGGGCTGGTGTGAAAGCCTGGCTTATCCCAAGTAGCCCCCAGCAACACTGACTTTGCATCACATTCTGAAAAAAGGCCTCAGCAGAAGCAGACAACAATGTCATTTTCTTCTCTCCTTTGAGCCTCTCCATGGTCTTTGCAATGCTCTCACGGTGACCAAAATGGCCATATGGAGTCAGCTACACAGAGGTAAGAGGAGCAAGAGATCCATGAAGGTTTTTCACTGTCTCCTCCAGCTATTGAATGACTGTGACAGCAGTTGATGACCAAGAATCACTGCTTCACGAGCTTCTGGAAGACACCCAGAGGTTTCATGATGCTGATACTATTTCTAGAAAGTTCCAGAAAACTTCAGAGGCTGAAAATCAAATCTATGATTGCCTAGAGATTAAAAAAAAAAAAGGCAAAATTGTGAAAGAGAACTGAGATGGAAACATTTAAGGGAAAGAGATGCTTTGCCACCTCTGAGAGCAAGTAACCCTTCCCAGGAAGATGATCTGACACTGCAGGGGCAGCTCAGGAAAGGGAGGAGAGAGTTTCACCCCCTGGGACACCTTCTTAAGATTTCTACTACAGCTAAGGACTCCTGCCACAGTCCAACTTTCACCCACTGCCTACTTGCCTAAACACATACACTGATGCACATATTGTTGTTCGTAATACTTCTGCCTTTTTACATGTTTCTTGTGTTCAGACCCACCAGCCAAATCAATCTTCCTTCTGACCACATCTCTCAGCTCCCTTCTTTCTCATGTCTAGCTCAGAAGTATCCATCCTAAAGCCCTTTCCTCTTCATGATGACAAAGGAAAGCTGCTTAGCAATAACTGCACTTTTCCGGAAGAATTTTGCATATATACATTTACTTTCCACTCTCTCAATTTCTTTCTTCATATACTATCTGAATTTAGGATTACTAGCTGAGAAGAATTGAGAGCATACTGCATACTTGACTTTATATGTACTCATGATACATACAGGACACTGCCAAGACAAAAGTCTCAAGAGATTCTACGGTTGTGCATGGGGATACTACTGGTAGCTGCTTCCTTTATTATTGTTAACTGGTCGTCTGTAAGTAGCTTTCCATTTTGGGTTGACTCCATGTAACACTTCTACCGCAGTAATAATTACCTGTGTTTGGACCCAGAGTCCTTCACTCCAAGATGATCATCTTTGCCTAAAGTATCTCCTATTCCCAGCACCTGTGCAATGGTGTGCTGACTGGTCAAAATATGCATGGGAGATCCAGGGAACTTAATTGCAAATATTAAAGAACAGAGAGAAAATGGGAAAGAACAGAGAGCCTTCACTGGCATTACAACATGCTGGGATAAAAACATGGAAATTCCTGCTGAAGTTCAAGGTGAAAAGGTTGACTTTGTGGTATCCTCAATACTTGTAAATGGTACTAGGACGTCGCACTTAGCAATTATTCCTTACATCTTGAGCTTCTGGTGGGGGACAGAATCGGACTGAGCAAACAGCACTTACAGGAGGAAGAGGGGTTTCTAACAGAGGCCTCTAACCCCAAGCCACAGCAATGTGGCCACTCTGGGATGGCTGGAAGTGAGTCCAAGAATTATGAAACTCCTCAGGGAAACAAGCTCTTCTCTTAGGCAGAACCAGGAATGAAAAGGAAATCAGGTCCTTCCAACAGATTCTCTTGCAGGTTTACAGAAGGCTTTCTGGGGAAATCCTGAGGACCAGAGACCCAAGAATCTATAGAGGGATTTGAAGGGACAGTTCATTGCCTCATTGCAAATGCTTAATAGTAATTTCAGGTAACAGTCACTTCAGAGGCAATGAAGGATATCCCTGCCCAGTGTCAATGAGCTGCCACTCTGAACAACAGCTCACTAAAAGGACTTAGTTTCATTTCTGAAACCCTTGTGGCCCACCATCCTTGATTTAAGAGGAAAAAAAAAAA
>VZTL01042912.1:0-18459 GCA_013400535.1 Scopus umbretta
TGGCAGAGCTCAAGCTCAGGCAGAGGAGGTAACAGGCACTTGGCCATGAGGCAGGTACTGAAACCAGCTCAGCCCAGCTCTGGACAAGGTGAGCCCAGGCCAGCCATGAGACCTGTGCCCTTGGGTCTGTGCGGGGCCTGTAATTTTTTACTAGGATTGCCAAACCCTATCGGTCAGCCTAGACAAAGTTCATTTCTCAAGCTTCAATTTCAAACTCTAGCAGTGTAAAGGGATTTTCACAGTCTCCCTCTACAACCAATGCATGTATGTCTTATTGTGTAAACAGTGAATTGTAATTACAAAAAAAAAAAAAAAAAAAAAGAAAGAAATTCTCATACAGAAGTGGACAGAAACAAAAGCCCAGCACAGACATGGTCCTAGTAATATCTAAAGTTTTAGCGGAGTTTTAGCTCTCTGCCTTCCCATATACATACACACACACAACATGGAGAGGAGTGTAGGACCTTCCAGCATCATAAGCTACAGGAAGTGGTGAAAGCAGAGCATGCACACATGATTATCTGATAATCTGTTACCTGATCTCAAAATGAGTTCTAAACTACAGCATGCTTAATGATCTGGCTGGCTAGATAGTCACCTAGAGAAAAATACACAGGAAGAAAATGTCTTGCACTCTCAAGAGGAAAGAAGAAATTTTTTATCAGCTTTCAAGCTCAGTGTAACTTTAAGAAGAACTATGCCTTTCACAGGTATAGACTGGTTTACAGATTGATTTTAAGACAGAAAAAAGTAATTTTCATAATAAGGTACCATCTACTTTCCAGCATTGCAGCAGGAGCTGTTGAACTTAAATTACAAGGATCAAATTACAGTTCATCCTACAGTTGTAATTACAACATAGCTGTGTATGAAGGCTGTGTCAGTGCTGACATCCAGTGACCTTGGCTGGCAGCCAGGTGCCCACCAAACCACTCTCTCACTCCCCTTTCCTCAGCAGGACAAGGAGAGAAAAAGAAATTAAAGACTCGTGGGTCAAGATAAAGGCAGTTAAATAAAAATAAATAAGATTTTTTTTTTTTTTCTGAGCATGATATTATATGGAATATACCTTTGGTAAGTTTGGATCAGCTATCCCAGCTATGTCCCCTCAAACTCTTGCCTACTACCAGCCTACTGGCCTTTAGGAGGAGGTGGGGGGGGGGTGTTGGAGAGGCAGTCTTGATGCTGTGTGGGCAACTGCTCAGCAATAGCCCAAACATTAGTGTGTTATCAACATCATTCTACCTATAGCTAGAGGCACAGTGCTCTGTTGGCTGCTGTGGTGAAACCTCGCTCCAGCTGAACCTAATACAGAGGTTCTGTATGGAGTTCATACGACTTCACCTTTAACTGAATGAAATAAAAGCAACACCTTTATGTTAGATGTTTATTTCTGAGTACTTAAATATTGAAATTATGAAGAGCATGAATATGCAACTGTTCTTTCCTGATGATCTTACATTATTGTTTCAATTTCAGTTTTTTAAAATCTTGAAGTTTTTATAAACTTTGGAAAAGAAACAAATTTTATATTCCATTTCTGTGTATATTTCAGCCACAATCAGGCAGCCTACCTTCTGCTTCTGGTCTTGCCATTATATGCATATTTATCATTCTTATGTAAATGACTTTATACACACAAGAAGTTCTACTGCATTCAGTAGATGGACAAAGTCACTGAAGCATTTCTTTGCAACCTTAAGAAAATATTTCTTTTTTTTTTCTTTATAAATGACAGCAACACATCAGGAAACATAGTTATTAAAGTAAGGGGCTTGGAGTGGAAAGTTTGAGGCAAGGTGACCTCTGAAGCAACCAGGTTCCAGTTGGTTTTCAAGTTGATCACATCCTGTTAAATTGGATAGATTTCTTTCTGGTAAATTAGACGGAAAAAAAATGGTGCCCTATTCTTCTGAAACTTTGAAGCTCCCTTGAACTCTATATGAAATTTAGAGATCAGATAAAGACTAAGGACGTTCTTTAGAGATCCAGCACTGCTCGTACAGTGGCATTGCCCTAGACTCCCCTCCCTGCCCCAAGTTGTTCATATGCACAAACCTAATTAAGGTGGAAATTTTTAGGATAATTTACCCAGACACTCTGGTAAGAAAAGTAGGTGCAAAAACACACCTCACTTACCATAGCATGGTTGATTCTTCAAGGGAAATTCATAACAATAATACTAATTCTTCATGCTATTCAGGCCTCAGTTCCAAAATATACCCAATCTTCTTTTTTTTTTTGAGAGCCTAGTAACATAATATAGCTATACCTCAATATAAACATAGTCTATATAAATGTAGTCCTACCCACATTCAACTCAGACGAATTGTGCACAAAAGGAAAAATAAAATTATAATTAGGGAAGACAATAAAAGTGGAAGAAGTTTGAGTAAGGTCATCAAAATATCTTTAAAAGGTGGGAAGAAACCAAAGATTTTTCAGAAACCAGCAAGCAAATGGTGTAACAACTGCCAGTCCTTTGAACTACCAAGTAAGGAACAAAGCAATCAAAGCAAGGCAAAAATTAAATGTAGCTTTCTACACCCATATTTACTAGGAAGGGCAATGAGGAAATTTCCTGACCCAAAGGTAATTTTTGTAAGAAATTCATGTGTGGACTTAACAAAGGCTGATGCCTCTAAGAAAGATGTTATTGAGCAACTAAAAAAAACCTGAAGGGCAGTAAATCACTGGGACCAGATGGTGCTGATGCAAGAATTCTGAAGGAACTGAAGTGTGAAATAGCAGAGGTAGCAGTGAAGATATGCAATATATCCTTAATAAACCACACACTGTTCCTAAAGATTGGGAAGTTGTTATCTTAGGTTAAAAATAAAAGAAAAAAGCCATAGATGATCCTGGCCATTACAGACCAGTGAGTCTTATATCTGCTCCAGGGAAACTGGTTCCAAATTTAATTAAAGACAGAGTGATACAGCATTCATGCAATTATAGCCCAATAGGGTATGGCTTCTGTAAGGGCAAACCTTTCAAACCTCCTAGAAGTTTTAAATGACAGTGGGAAAAAGAATGGTGCTCCTTTACTGACCAAACTAATAATGTTTTATAGGTTCAGCACATTACCAAACACGTGGGGATCACAGTATACTATCTAATAGATACAAGTGCAGAAAAGGTACTTCATTTTACCTTCCCAGAGTCACGGTGTCATAAAAGGCAACTGGGTGCTTCTGAAGTGCTGAAAAAGTAATTACCATCTGAAATGAAGATAATCTTACTCCCCTGCTCCTGAACACCCTAATCTCAGGAGACAGTATTCTCTGATGACCTTTCCAAAACAGAGTCACACAAGTAAATTCTATTGACTTCCCACTGATATATTTTTGTACTTGTTTTTACAGCAACTGTAAGGGAGGTGGTCATGAAAATTTAACTTTGAATAAGCAGACACCTACTTTGAAAGGCTGAGAAACACAGCTTTAGGGGAACTACTAAAATTTTTTGTTATGGCCTCTTTTTTCATTGCTAGAATTCTCATTCTCTACCTCACAGATTGAAAAAAAGTAGCTAGTGCCCTGAGGTAGCAAGCAGTCATCATTAATCTTCCCATCACTTCAACATTCTTCCCACCCTTCATACCTGATTAAAATTGTGCAGAAAGGGGTAATTCCATTTCATGAAATATTTTATAATTTGAATTTTATATTTTGAAAAAAAAACCAAACCAAACCAAAACAAAAAAAACCCAAAACCATTTCTTCTTGGAGAAAGAAAATAGAGCCCTATCTCAAACAGTGGAAGATTTGGGTCCCTTAAAATTGTGTATCCCAGAAACCCCATGCTTCTGGGTTCAATCCACATGGTTCAAGATTAGCCAACATGGATAACTGTCTTAAGGCCGCAGATTCTGGCAATTAGTTTGAAAAATTGCTTGGTGTTACAATACTGGGGAGCTGTGGAATCCTCTGCCCACTGGCAATCAAAGTGGCTGGCAGCTGCATCAGCCAAGTTACCTCCCTCAGACAGCCTATCTCTGAGTAAGTAATATGTCAAGAGGGCACACTGTAACCATGTGGATACATTAGCACAAATCCCAAAGCAATATATTCAAAGCTATATTGAATTCAGTTCAACGTCTTGCTTGCTCAGCACCAGCGCATGGCTCTCAGTACCATGCAGAGCCACGCTTGCTGAACTGCACACCTAGGAAGACAAAACTGCTGATGAATTGTGCAGGTAAATTACCAGGAGCCTAGGCAAGATTCCCAAAAGATGCACGCCATATATTTAGGACTGATTTACAAAGCTTATAAGGTTTCCATCAGATTATTTTTTATAGAATTCCTAAATTTCAACAAAATACTGTGCTTGGGCTAATATGATGCCTAATTAGTTCATATCAGGCCAATTAACTGAGGCTTTGGTTCAACATATTTCTCTACTGCAGAGTCCTCATTGAGCTTCCACGTCCTTGCTCCTCTATCACATTCCTTTTCAAATAAATGCTATATCATAGACTGTGGAGTTTTATTGTAAATACCCTATAGTGCAATGAGTTGTTCTTCAGGCAATACTTCAATAAAAACATTAGATAGCACTAACAATAATTTCACGCAAAATACAATTATATCAGAAGACACTTGGGTTCTTACTTGAAAGGATAATATATTTGCCTGTTGTAAGACAGCCTCATTTTTTCACTCTTGTAAAAGTTATCTAGTACAAATGGTCAATATATTTTCATATTCTTATTAGCCTCTTTTGTAAATCAGTAGCACATATATAAATGTTTATTCTTGACATACTGAATGTTATAGCTTCAAAGCAAATTATTTTTCAGCATGGTATAAACAGAACAGAGAAGGCTTTTGAGTTTCACAATAATAACACATCTGTCTTCATATCACTTTTCTGACTGTACAATACTCTTTTGTAATGCAAATATCAGAGTAATGCAAACATAATGCTGAGCTTAATTGCCTTATGAAATCTTTATTCATTTTTCAACATGCATTTTACTCACTCAACTATTCATTAACAGATAGTTTGCTATGTGGAGATAATATTTTTAATATGTAATGCAATTTATAGAGTATAAAAGTGCTTATAGTACAGAGCTGTTATACAGGTCATTGACCTATATGGAAATTAATGAAGAAAGCTTCTTAACTTATGAGTGCCAGTGAAAAAATGAGACATGCCAAGAATGCAAACAGATCATGTTTATCTATGTAAATCTCCTCTATATAAATCAAATGTCAGACAAAAATCAATACATTAAACTTTTTTTTTTTCTCTTTTTTTCTAGCAAGCACTCTATTTCAGATATCAAAAACAAAACCAGGTGAACAAGAAAATGATCTTTTGGTATGATTCACTATCACTTAGGGTAACATTCAAAAATTAGGATCTACCAATCACTAGCCTTCTAAAACAGCACTTGCATGTAAATACAAGACTAATTAAAACTATCAGTTCTCAGTTCTGAGGCCAACTTAGTTATGTCTTAATACTAAGACATACTAAGACATTTCTTTCTCTAAATATAAATAGGAAAAATACAAAAGGAGTGATATATCATAGAATCATAGAACCATAGAATGGTTTGGGTTGGAAGGGATCTTTAAAGGTTATCTAGTTCCAGCCTTCCTGCCATGGGGAGGGACATCATCCACTAGATCAGGTTGCTCAAAGCCCCTGACCTTGAACACTCCCATGGCTAATGTCCAATTTTTTGTCCACCAGTATCCCTAAATCCTCCTCTGCAGGGCTGCACTTAATCTATTAATCTCCCAGTCTGTATTGATATTTGGGATTGCCCCAACCCAGGTGCAGGACCTTGGTCTTGTTGATCTTTATGAGTTTCACACTCCTCAAGACTGACAGGGACCCTCTAGATGGCATCCCTTCCCTCAAGTGAATCAACTGTACCACGCATCTTGGTATCATCTGCAAACTTGCTGAGGGTGTACTCAATCCAACTGTCTATGTCATTAATAAATATATTGAATAATACTGGTATGGATCCCTGAGGGACACCACTTGTTACTAATCTCCATTTGGACATAGAAAATTGACTACGACTCTTTGGACATGGCCATCCAGCCAGTTCCTTATCCATCAAATAGTCTATCCATCAAACCCATCTCTCTCCTATTTAGAGACAAGGATATTGTGTGGGACCATGTCAAACACCTTACAGGAGTCAAGGTAGATGCCATCCGAGGCTTTTCCCTCATCCACTGATGTGGTCAGTCCATCGTAGAAGGCCACCAGGTTAGTCAGGCACAATTTGCCTTTTGTGAAGCCATGCTGGCTGTCTCAGATCACCTCTCTGGCATCCATATGCTTTGACATAGGATCTGTTCCATGATCTTACTGGGCACAGAGGTGAGGCTGACTGGACAGTAGCTCCCAGGATCCTCCTTTTTACCCTTTTTATACTTATTATAAATCCTCTAAAATTTCTGAAATATGAATTAGTATAATTTTCAAGTTTTTGAAACAGTAAACATATACATAAATACTACTAGTGTTTCATGACATACTTTTTGACATAGGTGTTGTGGAAAGTAATATATACTTTTTTACAAACATACTTAAGATTTCAAGTGATGAAGAGTCCCTTAGCATCCACCAGTTATTCCAGTGTTTGATACTGTGTGTTATTTCTTGAGCCTAAATTAATCTGCCTTCTGTTTTTAGTTATTGTTAGTTTCATGCATTTGAAATAAGTAAACTGATTCCATAAGACATCTAGAGTGTGTTGGGAATTTTATTTTTGTTTTTGTTTTCCAGATTTCTCCAGTGCCATAAATACTTATAAGTCTGTGATCATGTAATTTCTTAAACTACTTTATGAAGGTTAGCTGGTTAAGCCCTTCTCTCCAAAGCTCTGAAATGTGGTTTCCAAGACTTGTATCATTCTTATAGCTCTTTTCTAAATGCTCTCTTATTTTTCTATACTCTTTAAAGAGTGGAAGTAAGGAGTAAGGAAGTAACAATTTTCAGGTGATACATTGAAAGCATTGCACCAGCTGAAAATTTACATCTGCAGCTGTATGTATGAAGTAACTTTTAACACCTCAAAACATTCCCAGTCTTTGCCATCTCTGTATTCACACTTAGTATCGCCATAGAGTTGCACCACATCACTCTCAAAATGTATGTTTAATTTAGCTTTTTATCATGACTGCTTTTGCAGCATCATTTGCTTTAAGGTAATCATCTCCTTTCAAGTGTAATGAAAATGTTAAGTTTCTACCTGTGTGATTCAAGCTATTTAGCATACTTTGTAAAACTTACTGGTACACGTCATGTACCATTTCAATGCTGCTAGTATGTTCTTCAGAGTGCCAGACTATTTGTGATGATCTACTCAGCTTTATTAAAAAACAGCAGCATTAGAGATCTTTTAAAATTGTTAGGAATAAGCCATTTAATTCATTAGATCTAAAAAAAATCATGATCTATTTAGCAGTTTTACTAATTATTGCTGAAAGAGAATATGGCTGTTTCACTGAAACTATGAATTTGTCATCAAACTTTTCTGCAGGTGCAGTAGGAAAATGTTTATTGAACATCTTATGCCACCTTTCTAAGTCATTAATCTTCTACAACCTTTATTTAAAGAAAACTAAATTGAAAACAACAAAAATCTGCAACAACACATCATTACACTTTCCCACATTCAATGGTAGCATTACTTTTTCTGTATACACTTATGCACTGTCTGTTATGTCTCTTAATTTCTTAACCTAATATAGGTTAAATTCCTAAATGCATTTCTTTCATGAGCACAGTCACCTCACTTGTGGTCTATATAAGTATTTCCAAAGTCAGTGGAGAAATTGATAACACCTGCATAATATAGATTCCTGGTTTACTATTGCTTCTGTCAGCAGAACTCATGAAAAGTCGTCAATATGATGACAACCCAGCCACATGAAAATTCAGGGCTGTAACAAGGACAGGGAAAGAATAATGGCACAGGACGGGTACCAAATGAAGTAAAATACTTGTCACATGAGGAGAAATACTGAAGCTCTACATGTGCCTGGATGCAAAAAGGGCAAGAAAAGGAAAAGGGACAGAATAGGGTGTAGATGGCTCCAGGAACTTTAATTCCAAGCCTTAGGATTACATTGTTACCCTCTGTTCTCCTTGTTATACTGGGTGGTGGTTCTTTTGTTTATGTTAAATTCAAAATGTTAGGAGACAGTTGAAAGCAAGCAGATTATCACCCACTGTTTCCAGAAGGCATAACTACATAAAATCTTCTGGCAGCTTTGTAAGCAAGAAGGAACTGATCACGATTGGCCATTTCAGCACTGAATTCATGCATATTTCCCTCAATATTCGCAGTTCCCATTCCTAATGGGAGCTGACAGAATGTAAATGAGTTTCTAAAGGAACCAGCAAAAGTGGCAATTTTTCTCATTTAATCTTCAGATGAGCTGTCTGTCTCCCAGCTGCTGAGCTTCATTAGAATTCTGAAACTAATTTCACCTATGAACACATGATTATTGGTTTGAGTGAGGTTTTTGGGATACTCTGAGTAAAAATCACTCTACAATGCAGAGTTGGCTCAATAAAAAAAGAAAAGAATAGAATAAAACTGGCAGGCTTCAGAGCAGTCAGTTATTACCCAGAAGAAAACTTACATCTGTCTTTGGAGTCTGGTAAAAGTTCATCCTATACAGATCAGTAATGTAATAAAAATGTGATATATTAGAAAGTTAGAAAGAGACTATACTTTATTGATTAGCACAAAACAGGTTAGAAAAGATTAATATTTCTGCCCAATGACAAAAACCAGTATCCAGCAATGACTGTTGTGAAATCCCAAACAAAATACAAAGAGTATATATGAGATTTAAATTATAAAACTGTAGAATATACTGCAAAGCAATAGAACCACTATTTGATTCTGTTATGCAAAGTGAGATAGTTTTAAGTATTAACATTGGACAAGTATAATCTTTTCCATACCTTCCCTGCAGTCAAGCAATCAGCTATGTCTGTTTTGATAACTATGAAAACTACTGATGTCATCACAGCTTTGTCATCCAACTGTATGTAAACAAAGCAAAAAAAAAAAAAAAGTTTCATATGTTATAATTTGTCCAGGAAATGATATATGTCTGCAGGAGATAGCTTTAATTGTTGCCATGATTCTACGTCCTTGGCACTGGACAATCATGTTGTGCTGTGATTGCCTCCACATTTATTACCAACAAATCTGTTCTCTGTCATTCGTTTACCCCTGTATTTTGTCTCTATGAATCAGTGCATGCTCATAATAAGATCCACTTCATTCTCTCACTGCTTTCATTTTGGAAGTCAAGTTTTCACTAATCTTGCAAACTATTCCCTGCTCTCTTAAAGTACAGTCCATTTCTCACAATAATTCAGCTTTGACCCTATTATCAGTTACATCACAAGTAATTTGTCTCTGTTGGTCCATCTGTTATCTCTACAGCTTACATGATTTAGCTTTATTATGTAGGGCTAACAGAATGGCTAATAGTCTCAACTGGCAGCTTGTTTCTTGTAAAGAAAATGCCTTTCCCTTGTGATATTATTGAATGCATCGCAGCAGTCTTGAAATTTCTAAGTGACTTTGCGTAGCATTTTACATTCACTTTCTTTCTCCCAAAAGAACATTGCTCTCAGCTTGCAACACAACATTTTGATTGTTTCCAGCTCTGATTTCTGTACACCACTACCCACTTTAACTTAATGCAATTTTACACCAGGAACCTCTGATATGAGTGTTAAGGGGCTGCAGAGGCACTGAGCAGAGAGAATGATGTTTACTTCCTATCCTTCAGTCCCATGGCATGGGGCAGTTTGCAAAAAGGTAAATATACCACAACAGAGATTAGCATAGCCTGATACACTGGCTACTGGACATATGGTACAATAGAAAAAAACCAAGCTAACACTGGAAAAGAAAACCTGTTGTTCAATGTCAGATGGCTATTTTCTTTCTACAAATGAGGATGTCCCAGGAAATAAACAGAGCCTCTTGAATAGAGGAGGACTTGGTGCCAAAATAGCTTTGTAATTCACTTTCACTTCTAAGGCTGGTGGAACACAAGAATTTCTTAAAAAAAAAAAAAAAATTAAAGAATAAGGAATAATCATAGAGATTCACACAAATGGCACTTGTGCTACTAATTTAAATTCAACAGCCACTTTCCAATCAAGTACTCGTAGGGAATGAAAAATAAACTTTCAGTTAGTTTTAATTCCAGAATGAATGGTGACAAACTATATGCCATATCATATGTGTAGGTTCACATCATAGGCTTAAAGAGGACATTCACATTATAAAACTGCTAAATAGTTTGAAATGTAATACAAGATATATAAATGCAATAACCTACAGTTTGTCTGAAAAACTTGTAACTGTATCAGAGAGTCTTACCACTTTTCCAAATTACCTTCATTAAGAATTGTTTATTACATGACTGTACTTTGTAAATATGTTACTACTTTAAAGGAAGTTCTGGAGGATAACCACAGAAAGTCATTATTATTCCATACATAGCAAGTGACTTTAACAGGAGTGTTTTTCATTTCCCATATTCATGCATTTGGTGTAGCTAATAACCCATAAAGCACCTTTACAGCCAATTTAACCTGCTTTAAAATTATATTTGTCAACCATACAACAAACTCCACTTGCTGCAGTTGTTTCAACAGGTTACCCCTACACTAATACATTACAGTAAATTCAACAGTTAAAGATTGGATATATCACAGAAGTGAATCTTAACAATGTATTATCTGTGCAACCATAGTCTCTTTCCTTGTCGTGATTTCACCCCAGTCAGCAACTAAGCNAATGGTCTAAACTCTGCCTTCTTTTTATTATTGCTTGTTGTAATTAATTTTTCCAGTTTCTAAACCCTGGTTTCCTACTTTTCCTGCATTTTTACTTCATAGTGCTTGGTGTTTCTGCTAAAATTGTGCTGCATGGATAGGAAGAGCAAAATACAGGTCTGAGGCAGGTGACAAGGAGGGCTAATATATGGAAAATGGAGAAGGTAAATAAGGCTATTGGAAATTATCTCAGTAAAGAACGATGCATCAAAAATTCAAAACAGTCTATGGAAGACTAATTTATTGTGTCAAAACTGTTATAATTTGGGGGCTTTACCTTTTTTAACTGTAGTACTGTAGACTATATTGTATTTGCATTATAAAGAGATCCAGTCATGTCAGCCTTCTGCTTGAACGTGGCACAAAACACAGCAGTGTTTTCCTTTCAAGCTAAGTTTGTCAATGTTCCCTCACAAACTCAGACAAATCAGTTCCTATCCTCAGGAGCACTCATTTTGATCACATGTTGTAGAAAGAAGTGTGATTAGAGCACTTTTCACAGTATCTGCCTGTATGAGGGCTTTGGTATCTCATTGCACATTTACTGGAATAAACACATTCTGAGAGTGAGTGTGCAATGGACAAAACTGTTATTTGCAAAAGATTTCATAGCTAGCTAGAAAGTGTAACATTTTGGGGTTTTGTTGTTTGGTTTTTTTTTTCTTTTTCTTGCTCTCTTTTTTTGTGTCAGTTTTGTATTTTGAAGGTAATTTTTCAACAGGTTCAGTTCAGAGGCTCTCACTAACTGGATCTCCGTTCCTGATTGATAACTCAATGATGATTCTTAATCTCATAACGAAAAAACAGGTCCTGAGAACAGATTCCGCCACACAAGTTATTAATATGGGTATTCTCTCTTCAAGAAAAAAACCCACAACAATTCATTAAAAAGTAATTATTAAAGTAGGAAAAGAAGCACCTCATTAAATATCACTGAAATTAAAACCACCCTGAATTGCATAAATAGCTGAAGATTAGACAGCCATGAGCAGCATATAGTATTTGTATCACAATGATACAATTTGTATCACAATGATACAAATTCAATTTTTCAGTTCCAATAACAAACTCTTACCTCCTTATATGATTTCAGTTACCTGATTGATGGTTATTCTTGTCTGATATATATATAATATTTTAGAGAAACCCACAGTTTCAAGGGTTCTGTAAGGGACAGGCAGCACATTGACAAGCCTCAGGGACCACTGCTATTTCCCTGAAATTAGAGAGATGACTTCCATTGTTTCCAAAGCCGTCAGGTCAATCCTAGAAATGTCTAAACAGACAAAGCAGGAAAAGTATAGCAGAGGTTATAAAACTACAGTTAACTGAGTCTGAGCTGTTTTTCTCATTGTCATCATCTTTTCTGTGTCATGCAAGATATTTTGCTAGAGAGATTATACACAAATTTGGGATACTCAAGGAAAGATGAGGACACAGGTGTCGTGGCATTCCACATGCTTTTACAAAAGGACATTCAGAAAGAGCATGACTCGTTTCTAGATTCTGCAGCCTGTGAAATGGCTGATATTAGAAAAAGACTCAGAAGTGGAATAACCTTATTTCAGACTTCTTTCCCCCTTGTCATCTTTATACACACAGAGCATACATTATACTGGACTGCTAACCATGGTAAAACTCCATTTACATAAATGTGCTTCATGAATTGAACTTGTATTTTTCTATCCTTTTCTCTGGGTTTCTGGAACTATTAATGTGGAGCTGAAGCTTTTTCATATTATAAATGTCGTTCACAGTGGTAGGTTATACTTATTCATTTGCTTAATTAGTTCATTTATCAAATGGATGTGTTCCATTGTAGAGAAGCCTGATTAAAAGCCTGTCTTTTCTGTTGGTTGGTTGGACTCCAGCTCGGCTGTGAGTTGATTTCACGAAAACCAGCCAAAAAGTTTATAGAATGAAGACATGAGCCTGATCTATCTCCAGTTCTTCCTGTTGTGTTCACAAGAACATTAATAACAAGTAATTTTTCTGAAATTACAGAAAATGAGGAATTTTCTTTCATTTGTCTGCTGAGGGCAGATTTAAAATTGGCCTCATTATAATTATTATTTATATTGCAGTGGTTTCATTGTGCATGCTACAAATGTGTAATATAGACTCTTTCAAAGACCTTAAATTCTAAGGACAGGAGACAAAGGGTGAAGCAAGAAATGGAAACAGAGGAAGGTGAAGTGATGCTTAGAGACCACACAGCAAGTCACAACAAAACCAAAAATAGAACGAGTCTCTTGTCTTTCAGTTCACATTGTCTCCAAAATCCCCAGTAAAAGTTCATAAAATCTCTGAGATAAGTTCTCTAAATGTTGAATATCAGTTTTCTTGCTGTCAGTTCAGTGAACATCTGCTGTTTTCTTGGCAACAATTCCAGCCATTTTGGGGTGCATAATATGTTTTGTTCTTTTGCAGCATTCATCATGATACTTCACGCAAATAAATATAATTTAAACTGTGCTAACATAAAGCACATATTACAGTATGTTGCACCTCAGGGTTGACTGGAATGGGCACAGGAACAGATCAAACTTTACATGTGTGTTTGTAATATTTTGTGTACATTTCTGTTGAAAACAACTAACGAGGGAAATTGAAGAACTATATGCTGTAAAATGCAAGAGTGAAACAGTACTCATGAGGAGTTCTTTCACAATTGCTGCATTTAGTAGACTTTGAATAAATAAATTTTGGTCGATATGTCTGAGTGTTTTTGACAAGATAGGAAAGATTGCTCAAGAAACTTGCATGCTGTTATAAGGCTGATGCTTGTACCTTGCTTATCAATGTATCTTTTCCAAAGTTCTGCAGCAAATTATAACCTAAAGCAATGGTAGAGCAAAACCATTGCCAGCAGATCAGCTGCAATGCAAATAGAATTGGATTCTATTCATTCAGGGAATGATTGAGAGCAAACATGGTTACTAGAAGCAATTACTGGAGAACTATATCATGGAGACTGATGAGTTATCTGGTTCCTCAGACCTAAGGGAATAGTTGACATAAGTGGCTAATGGTGAATGGCCAACAGGACTCAATAATTTTGGTGAGGCCACTCTACACAGCATTCTAGATTTGGCCTGTCATTGTAGGACCCTGAAAACTCATCACATCCTTCAAGTATAAGGAACAAGTGGCATGAAACAGGGGAAGAAAGTAGTGAGAAGCTTCTCCAGAACTTTGTACCACCATAATAATCTTTGTGATTTATATGAAATTTATAGGGCCGTTTGAGCACCACTTTTCTAAAATAACACACTTGAGATCCAACTGAGGCTAACTAAAGCCTCAAGCCTAAAAACAGTCTTGGTGATTTAAAGACCATCCATGGGGTTTACTGAAATCAATCACAATATTTGAACTCATAGAGCAAAGAAACTTCAGAGGTTCTTGGCTCTATGTCCTTATTTTAGTTGTATCCCAACCCTATATCAAGGCAAATTTCAGTTTTCCCATCATATTTCTCATCCCAGATCTTAATTTTCATGGGAAAGAAATCTGGAAGCACAGAACAGAAGGAGGGGGAGCAGGTTTTAGCTGCTTCCTGGTCAGGACCCAGAAGAGATCAAGTGCTCCATGGTATGTATTCAGATGCAGCAAGTCTATCCCACTGACTTTCTTTCCAAATTAGGGGCCCAAAGAGTATGAATATTAAGACTATAGCCAAGTGATCTAAAGTTACCTTTCACTAAATGTTAAAAACTTGAGAGTTTGGGTTTTAGTGGGGTTTTTGGTTGTTTGGGGGTTTTTATTATTATTATTTCTTTTCACTGTGGTATACCTCCTAATAGATAGGCACAAGGACCTATTTATATCCATACAGCCAGGATGGTTTTGGCATAACCACACCACAAAATACAGACATAACAGTAGAGGGAGATGAAAAAGAGAGATGAGAAACAGATTAAGGGAAAAGCCGCTGAAATAACTTTAACTTTGATGATAATTTTAGCTAATTTTAGCTTAATTTTAGCCATCTACAAATCAGTCATGTAATCTAAATTAGTCTCCACGGTTCCAGACACAAAGAAGGGAGGGTTAGACATCTCCTGATTCATTGTACATTTCTTATATCTATCTTCATTATTTGAAGATGGTATGAAGTATTTTCTAACACTTTTTCCCTGTCATTGACTCTGGATGCAATCTACATGCCTATGTGCCTATGGGAGAGCAAATATTTCCCTCAATCTGATATTTTCTGAAATTAGAAGAAGCATCCTGTTGTCCTGTTGCTCACTTAATGATTTGTAATCAATCATCAATATGTATTAAGGTAATGTATAGCTTAGCTTCCTTCTTGATTAGCCACAAAAATTGTTGAACTAAGAAGTACTAGAAAGAGGAATAAGATAACTATAAGCAGAATAAATACTATAAACCTTGAAAATATTTTTAGTTTAGTAGAACAGAGACTCTTAAACAAATACCACAGAAGAGCATAAACGATCACATGAGCAGATTTTATGAACTCCAGATATACTTGCATCTTTGTTAAGGTTGATGAGATAGCTGTGCACAAGGCTGACAAAAGACAAACAGGTGGACTCTCTTGTTATTCTAACTAGGGCAGAATATTTCTTCTCTTATCTTCATATCTCTTCAAAATCTCTGTGTAATTATTTCCCTTTTTATCTTCATTTATCTTCCTCATCTTACTTCAGGTTTGTTAAGCTAATTCTTCACTACATTTGACTATATTCACAAATGTCCTGTTTTCATCAGTTTCCTTATGAGTCCTTAATTTTATTAACCTTCAGTGTCAAATTCTGTTTTTTATTTCTGGTGTCTTGATTCTGCTAAAAGCCCCCGCATTGCTGTGTTGTTCCCTGCTGTTCATCAATTTCAGTCAAGTAATTTCTATTCAAAGCTAATCAAAAAATTGTTTGGTATTAGATAATTATAGAAAAAAAAATGTTTCCATATATATAGAGAAAGACAGAAAGCAAGAGATGCATATAGAGTTCTAATTATGTTAATCCTTAGTCTGCTAGGTCTTTAATTATATAAGCACAGCTTCTTGTAAGCCTAAGGCCAAAATTCTTCTTTGCACCTTACTTGCTTTCAGTAACATAGCCAACAAGATGGACATCAATGTGAATTAGGTCATCCACTTAGATAAACTTTTTTTTTTAAAAAAAAACCACCTATAAATAAGAAGCCAAGTAACAGAGATTGCATGAAGGCAGTCTGACTGTTAGGACACTCAATAAATGACAGAGGAGATCTGGATTACCTAAGAGCAAACACATGCATCATCATTCCAAATGAGTTCCATAAACATCAGATTATGAGTAAAACAACTTGAAAAACTCCAGTCTTTCTGAAGATATTTCCCTTTTTGTAAGTGCATATTTATTAGACATATTTATTAGACACGAGCTATTATCAACTGTTCATACAAATAGAACTTGCATGAAAGACTGAAGAGCCACTACAGAATTCCCACTAGGCTGGTAATCAGCATAATCACAAAGAAATTACGGGCTTGACTGCAGATGTCCTTCTGTTGGGTCTGAGAGAACCACGCTCATCTACAAGACTGTTCATGGACAGTATGCACAGAACATTTACAATGACAGTTTGATCAACAGTCACTAGAGAGTTTGAACTAATAGTCAAATAAATGCCTTTATTATATGTTTATATGCCTAATTAAAACTAAAATTATTTATGGGACTGGTGGAAAATACTGTTTCTAGTAACTTATAGCAGTTCTGCAAACTTTGGTTAAAAAGATCAAACAAGACAGGTTGTACCAAGGACAAAGCAGGAAAAAGTATCAGCAATAAAAGAGCAGTGATTTGTACTAAGAATGGTGATGTGAAAGTGTGAGACGCTGAATTCAATGAAAGTCTTAAAGTTGTGAAAGAAGAACAAGATTCAGTGCAGGGAGAAAAGGGAATGAGACAGAGCCCATAGAACAAAACTGGTGAAACATGAAAACTCTATTGTAATGAGAGGTTGCAATATAAAGGTTGTATAATATACTACTATCCTCTACTTTGTAGAAGACCTATTTAAATGAAAGAAACATGTGTAATTGTTAGAAGATATGGTTTTCTTTATGACCATGTGTGATTCTTATTAATTTTGAATAGATCTAAGACAGTGCTGTTAGATTTTATATATTGTATTCACATAACTATTGTTTATAAATCTTCCTGTTGTTTGTACTCATTAAGATTCAAACATAAAAATCTGTCGACAAATCAATATGAAGAGTATATTCTATAACATGTAGCAAGGTTGCAAAGTATCTCAATTACATCTCTTTACATATATATAATGAAGACAGAACAAGGAGAGTGTGCGTATATCCATTTAGCTCACATATGTATACTATTTTGAACAGATAATAGCTGTTTTCTGCATGATCTCTATACATAGAGTACAAAGCATTTTCAATACTCTTCAGATCTGTGAATTCTATGATACATATAGGCCATAATGTCTGTAAATAAAGAGTTGCCTTAACAGTAAAATCAGTTTTTTCCTAGACTACGGAAAAGACTGAGATAATTCTAATGGATTTGGATAATTGTTATGTTGTGTCTAGGTATTTCAAGGATCTTTGGCATTTCTTCAAGGCAGTGTCTCCCTTTAACAACTCTGACATAGGTTTTCAAGGCACTTGGAAAAGGACATTTCATGATTTACTTCAAGAATTCTTGTTTTAAGATCAGCAACTTGAAAGGTACTGCTCGGGAGTGCAAATTAGAACACCTCTGAAGCTCATCCAGCTTACGCCAAGCATTAACTTGAGCCCATTGGCTCACAGAAAATGTGTTAATAAGGCAAACTATGGTGTTAACTCCTTTATCCAGGTGAAACAAGCCATGTGTGTGCAAGAAAGCATGTTTACACACCCCATTGTGTAGTTTCACATCATGTTCCAGACATATCTCAGTAGCTCAGTGTTTAAGAATTCACTTCTCATTGCTTCATACAGCTGATTACACATATAAACACTGTGCCACTGAGTACATAGTGCAAGGGACTGTTTGTTAACAAATGTTCTCTGCCACAGATGAGGTGGCACATAAATACAAAGACACAGATTTTTCTTTTCCTTTTGTTATTGTTTTTAATACCTTTTGTAAAACAAATAGTGAAACATATTTACGCCAAAAAATATTTTTAATAACAATTTGAGTTAAATTTATTTCTAGTATCAAGCAGGTTTGGCCTCTACATTTGTCCCTTGTCAAATGATAGTTTGAATAATGTAGGATCACACCCTTTGTTACAGCAAGTCTTTCCTTTAATTATCATCGGTAGCAGCTTAATGTGAATATACGGATTTCAAGACCTGAGCAGACACCTCGTCATGGAGCTATACTAACCCATGAAATAGCTTAATCTAAATCTGAGAGGTCTTAACATTGCACTGTTCTGATATGGCCTCCTTTTTCTTGGGGCTGATCTCAAAGGGTAGAATGAAATTCATGGGAACAACTCTATCCTACAAAAGCAAAAGTATCTTTCTGGGTGGGAGTGTCGATCTGCTGAAAGGCAGGAAGGCTCTGCAGAGGGACCTGGAGAGGCTGGATCAATGGGATGAAGCAAATTTTATGAGGTTTAAGAAGG
>VZTL01042912.1:18600-30005 GCA_013400535.1 Scopus umbretta
CCTGGAGGTGTTCAAAAAATGTCTAGATGTGGTACTTCAAGATATGGTCTAGCAGGCATGGTGGTTTGTTTTTTTGTTGGTGGTTTTGTTTGTTTGTTTGTTTGGTTTGTTTTGTTGTTTGTTTGTGGGTTTTTTTGGGGGGGGGGTGATGGTTGGACTAGATGATCTCAGAGGTCTTTTCCAACCTTAGCAATTCTATGATTCTATGATTCTATTAAAATACCTTAAGGAGATTATGGTGGAGTAAATATCACGTATACATTAAATCACTTGTTGCATTACCATGTGATATTTAATTACTCAACTTTCTCACAGTCAGGCTGTTGGTCTACAGGTACACCTCAAAATATTGGGAGCAGCAGAGAGGAACCGACCACAACCCCTCCACCCATGCTGTGCTTCTCATTGGGGGAGCGGAGGAGGTAGAGGAATCGGGAATGAAGGAGTGAAGCTGAACCTGGGAAAAATGAAGCTGTTGCTTTAATTTTGCCTTTGTTTCTCACCATCCAAATCTATTTTAATAGGCAACAAATTAAATTAATTTTCCCCAAATCAAGTTTGTTTTGCACTTGACGGCAATTAGTAAGTGGTCTACCTGTCTTTATCTTGACCCATGAGTTTTTTCATATTTTCTGCCCCTGTCCTGTTAAGGAGGAGAGTGAGGGAGCAGCTGGGTGGGCAGCTGGCAGCTGGCCAAGGTCAACGCACCACAGTCAATAACAGGAAAAAATCACAAACATGAGAATTCCATTCCCACTTTCCCAAAGACATTCTTTGTGTACTTTCCAGGAGAACATGTCTCAAAGGAGAACTAAAATCAGTTCAGAAAAAATGAGACAAATTATTTGCATGCCAAGTCCCACAACAATGAACAGGAACCTTCAGAGTTCTTGAGATCTTTTAGGTCAGCAGCTTTTAATATTACAAATTATTAAACAAATTGATAAGATATTATTATATTTCCCTGGTTGCAGTTAGGAATTCAAGCTGACTATTTATAAAAGTTAATATTTTGGAACCCTATCACAGTAGTATGAGACATGCTTGAAAAACACCATCATACACACAGACTTTCAAGAAAATGTTTTAAAGAGAAAGCTTCCTCACTGGATGAATTATATTCACCTCTTCCTAATTTATTTCCATGGGGCTCAGCACAGATCTCTTAAATATGAATGAAAGTTAGAAAGATTTTACCTCTTTGCCTTTACATCATGTAAGCTTACAATGAAAGAAAATTAAAAAAAAAAAGTCTGATTCTTCACTTGGACATACTCTAAGTATACTGTCTATGGAAAAAAACCTTGAAGAGCAGAAAATGTTTAAGCCTCCTGGGAACTGGCTTCAGAAGTTAATCTAACTCCACCTAGTGTTGAAAGAAAAAATCACTACTTTCTTAGTGCTGTTAAAATAAGATTGACACTGGAAAATGAGACAAGTGAAAGACTTATAAAGAAGCTAGAATTTTACTTTTAATTGATTTTTAAAGTAACATTTTAAGATGTAGTCTGTTTACTGCCACAAAACAACATCACTGTGCTATTAAATGGAAATTAAATAAGCTAATAAATACAACAGTAGACAAGAAATAGTAGGGAAAAATTAACATTCAGTTTTGAATTGTCAGTTTGAATATCTATGTCATGTAGTGCTGATCTGCTTTTTAATAGGAACTCTTTAATCTACTAATTTTCCAAAATTTTTAATATATTTTGGCTCACATAATTATTCAAAATATTTTCTTTTTTTTGAACAATTGTAGCTCTTTAGAATTAAGGGATATGAGTAGAGAGGCAATTTTGAAAGATGGCATATCCTACAGAGCCAGATATTTATTATTCAGATTAGGTTTGTTTTTTTGTTGTTTGTTTTTTTTTTTTTTTTAAAGGTACCCTGCTATATGATATAATTGAAGAAAAGACTGCTGGAAAAAGAATTAAACATCTCCATAAAATTCAGGAAGTCTCAAAAAAGTAATCAATACAGAGATATAAATGGAAAAAAATCTGAAATAATTTGTGGATGTACCTCCTAAAACATCAGAGAAAAACAACAGAATCTCTGGAGGTGGAGGGAGGGATTTTGCATTCAGACAGTCATATTTTGAATATTTGAGACTGATAACTCATTTGGATGTTACTTCTTTTCCTGCTCCCAAACTGTTGGTGAGCAACTCATGAACGTTTCACTTCAATTTATATTTACTGAATTTTTGCAGAATGACTGCTGTAATTGCTTGATCTCTTGGTTGTTGACATACACTTTATTATTCTTGATTCTAAATTAAAATCTGCTTTGATTGCCCACGCAACAAGTCAGCATGAAAACAGATAGCCAAACCCATACACTTTGCACACTATGCAGTATTCAGTTACAGAAAATCAAATATCCAAGAAAAAAATGAGGTTTATTTGGTTGGTTTGGGGTATCATATATATTCATATGAATATTTGTGCTATGGTCTGAAATGTCATTGTACACTTCAATTCACAAACCAGGACAAAATCTTTCTTTAAGAACATATCTGTGGCTACAGTTTTGTTTCTTACCCTCATTTCCCAAAATGAACAATCAAAACTCAAGAAAGAGAATTTTACACATTATTTTATGTGATATGAAAAATACAAGACAATTCTCTCAATAATATGTACATAGCAGATTAAGAAACAATCATTCAGTATCCATCTACTCTAGTTTACACATACTGATAATGTGAGTCCTTTTTAATGCTTTTGTCAACTAGTATATCAGCAAATAGTACAATAAGCAATCTTCAGAAGGAAGTATTTAGAAGAAAAGTCAATCATCATGAGATCTTGATGGGTCAACTCCTTAATGAAGTTCATAAGGTTATTTGAAATGTTTTCATTATTTGAGAGTGATAGAAAACACCTTTATTTCAGTGGTATATGAATAATCCTTTGCATGAGAACAATCTCTGCAATCGTATCACCACTTTGTAACAGAGCATGTCAAATTTTTCATCCTGATATTGTAAGTGGATATAGCAAGTACCTTACTGAAAGAGAATGAAAATCAACAGGCTTGGATAGCTTAAAAAACTGCTGAACTTTCATTGAAAACAACAGCTTGAAAGGAAATTCATACTATTTAGAGAGCAAATCACACCCTCAGAGGTCTATTTTGTCATGATACCAATGGTTACCCAAGAACAGTGCACATTCTCCATAAGCCAATAAACGTGTACAAGATGCTTAACAGCCATTTTATTGTTTCTAATTTAGTCTTCAAGAAGTAGTGAAACAAATTTCAAAGACACTATTGTTTGCCACTGAAGGGACTCAACATTTTCTAAGACACTGTAATTTCAGCATACAGTGGTATTTACACTTCTGTGTGCACAAATATATGCATGTTAGGTCAAGATGGAGCCCAGATACAAGTGTAAAATAAGAAGCAAATTTAAAGGTCTTCAAAATAGGCCCTGGGGTTTGGTTTGGAGTTCAGCCTACTTTATGCATAGCACATTTCCCACATAAACCCATTTTATATACCAAAAAGAACAAATATATTTTTTTCTTTCCATCATTGTTTTCTATGCTCAAGAATGAATAACTGACAACTGTGAGAGAGCCAATACGTTTTCACAGTTATTTTGTTATATTGCTACGAACAGAAAACTTGGCTGTACTTCTTAATTTAAAGGAATAGGAAAGAATGAATGACTGCTTTTATGCAGGGGTGGTTTTCTGTTTACTGTGTATCTTCTACATAAAAACGTCCTGTCTTGATCAAAGGAAAACAGTGGTTCAATTATTATCAATACTAATAAGAAAGGCAAATGTTGGGGTTGGAAGGCAGAATGTATACATGGTTAATAAAGCTAATAGTTTGAGATAGAAATCTCCATTATAGATTTCACTCTGACAAGATGGGAAAAAAACCCCAAGTAATTAAACAACTTTATAAGACAAAAATAAATAATAATAATGGATTGGTCATTATTTAAGCAAAATATGCTACAATGCTTGTTCATATGCTGTCTCACATGCCCTGTCTTTAGCAAGGAACTGCATTGCAGAATATTTGTTTTGATTTGTTTATTTGTAGAAATTACTGTATTATTCCTCAACACAGTATCTCAACTCTATATTTAACACATGGTATTTGTTCCCCTTTAAGAACAGAACTGGTAAAAGCTCAGATGATGGGAATCAGATAAATTTTCTTCACCAAATTTTCCATTTTAATACCGCTCAGGAAAATGAAAGCCATTGCAGCTTGGGTGGGAATTAATCACATCAAAATAAACTGCTTAAACCATAATCACAGGCACTCTAGTGTTTATATATGCAACCAGTGAAGAGATGCAGACATCATAAGGGAGAATTCAATTCACCTGTGATCTGAATTGTTCTCTGTAAGTATCTGTATTTCTCCGTTTCCTATGCAGGAACTGAGGATACCTCAATTCATTGATGATGATGCCCAGTTTGGGCATGTGGACAGTTAAGGGTCTGTGTAGTCTATATTCATTCTGAACAAACACAGGTGAAGACAGGCAATGCAGAAGGAAAAAAGGGGAAAAAAAATGGGGGGGGAAGGAAAAGTCATATAACAAGCAAAAGTTTGAATGCCATTAGTCTTTAAAAAAAAAAAAAAAAGTGAGATGAACAAGGTCTGGATTCATTCCACCTACCTTGAGAAAGCCTGCTGGGTTAGAAGCACCAATCACTCTAGGTTCCCTCTACAGAAAAACAAATTAGAGATAGGAACCTTCAGAGGACAATTTATCCCACCTAAGAACAAAGTCATCTCTGTTGGTATGTCTCACACTGTTAACTACAGGGAAAACCTACAGTGCACTTGCTCCCAGCTAGGGTGTTTCAGTTTTATTCCTGTAGGTGCACTTGAGCTTAAATAAGAGAGGGGCAAAGTGGCAAGAAAGTAGTAGGACATGGAAATTGATAGTTGGGAAATGAGCAAAAGTTAAAGAGCATGAAAGAGAGAAGATTAAGCACAAGTTAATAGCCATGGAAGGGAAAAATCACACAAAGGAAACTGAAGGACTGAAGAACAAAGCAAGAAATCACAAGGAATTCAGAATGATAAAAAGGCTTTTCTTTATATTTAGAAGTTCAAATGAGCAAGGATGGCACTAATAAAGTGAATTAAGAGGCCATACTGCATTTATTATTGTTTATTTATTTTTATATTACAGCAGGCTGGCATAGCTCTAGCCAGTTGGCAAATGTCTGTCCATATATCCCATGTGATTTGATGAGATATAAAGTTGATGATGGTTTGAAGTATGCTGGCACTTGCAATATTTCAAACATCCCAGGCAGGCAAAAATTCTTTAAGCACCTTTGATAAATTCCCAGACCCTATTGGGAACCATTGTCAAAATTCCAATGAATAACCTTTGTGCAACTTGTATATTCATTCACTTTAAAAGAGGCGGGGGGGAATGTGTGCAGAAAATGAAAGAGCATCTTAAACTAATTTTTAAGCCGTCTACAGTAAAACTGGTAAAAAGAATAATTCAACGTTTATTATTTGTTGAGCAATGTACATCTTGTTAACAAAAAGGCTAAAATACTCCAATTCTCCTGTTGAACAGAACACTATCTTTGACTTGGAAGTTATACAGCTACTAAACATGCTTAATTTACACAGGCTATTTAAGAAGTTAAATCAACCATAAAGGGCAGATGACAGAGACAAATAATCCTTTTTCCTGAACGTGCAGATTTTCAGGGCTCAGGTCTCCTTTTCACACTGATGCAGTGTGTGACACTGGAGGACCTGACTATCACTTTCTATAAATGGCTTAACCTTCAGCTTTGTGTGGTCTGTCTCGTACTATGCCCTGTCAAGTAAAGAAAATCAATATCTGGCACTTCAATGCTGAAAACATGGAACCCCCTTTGGAGGTAAATAATTAGTTCAGAAATGCTTCAGGCAATAATTAACCAACCTAGAGTTATTAAGAAAACTTGCCTATGGCATTTTTCCATCTCAGAGCTGTTTAATATCTATCACATAACTTTTAAATGATTTAGAATTAAGCATTTCAACTTTTAACAATGTTATAATTAACATTGTTTGGCTAGTTACTCTTTTACACAATAAATTATTCTTAAATCACAACACCTTAGTGAACCTTTAGACCTCATGTTCATTTATTTCAGTCTACAAAGACATAGGCATGTGAATTATTTGATTCAGAAGCCTCTGATTTACTTTGCTATTGAATACTTATGGAGAGGGGTGGTTGTGTTATATGTTTCTGTTTGAATCACAGATTATGGAATTGATTCTACAACACATCTGCACAAAGAACTCCCATTTAAGCCACTGAGCATGGGCGTGAAAAGCTAACACCCTTGGCTGTCTATGGGACATTTTCCATTGACTTTAGAAGGAGTAGGAAGTCATGGAAGACTTTTATGGAGAAATCCAGTGATGTGTCCAACATATTTCAAGTGTACCTGATCTGACTCAATGACACAATTGAAAAATGTCATTCATATTGGCCACCGGCTAGCTACATTATGGTTAAACAGCTGACTGGAAAGAGGGAGTGGAAAGAGGAAGAGGTAGTTGTCAGACTGTATGTTCATATTTTTTATGACCAGCTGTGGAATTATTATTCAACTGAGGCCTTAGCAATTACTCAGTTTTGAAAGCATTAGGATTCCTGCTGAAGTCAGCAAAGTTTCCAAATTTCTCAAACACATGTAAATGCTTTGCACGTTATGGGCCCCCATGTATGTTGCTTTCATGACACTGGAAAGTTAACGTGATGAAGGCACATTTGGTGGGTTTGCTGGTCCTGTGATATCCTTGTACTCAGTGGACTGAACTATGGTCCTGCTGCTATTCTTATGCAAGTAATTTACAAGAGTAGAACAAGAGATTTTCACAGAGCTGGGCTTGGGGCATGTGTGCGTGTGTGTGCACATATGCATGCATGCTTACTGCTAATTAGAAATACATCTTTCATCTTTACAAATTTCATGGAAAACATTTTTTGCTAGAATTTTTACACTAACAAAAGGAAATAACAATCCTATATCCCAGTTTTGTAACCAAACAAATTAGCCATCTTCAGCCCCTCTGAGATCAGTGGAAGGAATTACAGGGACTCCACACATCTTTTTTTCTCCTCTAATTGAACTACTTGATGGAAAAAATTCATATTGTAGGTGATCTATCTGCTCCAGTGCCTCATGAATTTCATGAGCATAAAAGTACACTTCCTCTTACAAGGCTTTAAAAAAAAAAAANAACAATCTAAAGGTGGCTAGTCAGGACAATCAAACATAAAATCTTAATGATTTACCCTATAAAGCAAAAAGCATACTTACGGGAATTGAGACACCCTAAACTAAGGCAGAAGAGAATTTTCCGACTTTTATTCACCCACCAATCTTGAAATACAGAAGTACAAATAATGCAAGTTAGATATCTGTCTTAAGTTACACACTTAAGCTTCCTCTACAGTCTCTACAAAGAGGTTTAGTTCTCTGGCCACTAGCACATATCCTACACTAGAATATGTAACTTATCTTCTGGACTTATCTATTGGTTGTAAAAAGGTTACAAGCAGCTTATAGTAGGGGCAAATTATGGCCAAATTTTAGTAGTGTCAAACGTAAGCAGCTACACAGCTAGTTGTTTAAGCTCTCATTACAGTCAAGAGATGAAGCTCGTAATTTGTAGGCAATTCACTGGGCCAAATGTTGGTGTCTTCCTGAGGATAAGGTAAATTTTTCTCAGGATACTATTAATTGTATTTACAAGATCTCCACTGACTATAAGGGAAGCCCTGAAAAAAACCTCATCTGTGCTTGAGGCAGTTAAAGCCAAGGCAAGAAAAATCCTACTCAAATGCCTAAATTTTAGGTATATAAATATAGATTACATAAACTTTACCCGTTATTTATTTCACACTAGACCTTTCTCTGCCCATTATCTTGAAATTTCTTTCATATGACTATGCTATATCACATGGCTCCTATTTCCACTTAGTTCTTTCATTTTTTTATCATTGAGCTCATATACATCAACACTCACATTGTATTAACAGTGTGAATGAATTATTTTCCTTTCATGTATTTCAATTCATGCAGTCACCTGAAATTATTGTAAAAACACTTTATGGATGACAATATAAGTTTCCAAATAAGTTGCTATAAGATTTTTGTTGAAGTCCAAGGTTATAAGAAAATAAAGTCAAATGGCCCATTTTATCATTTCTCAGCCGTTACAACCTCATGGGTAAATGGTACCCTTACTGTGAAAACAGATTGATTAATTTTCCATATACTCCCATACTTTTATATCCTTTCATTGATCTTCACCTTATTTGTGTTCTTTTGCCTTTCATGGGTTGTTTACCACAGAAAGTCTGAAGCACCATTGCTAGTGCTACTCCTGTGCTCACCGTAGACCTGATTATTACAGGAATTTAACTCTGTATTTAATAAGTCAAGGGAACCCTAAACAAATGAATGAAATCCCAGCCCTTTTGAAGTCATTGAAAGAAATGTCATTTATATTTGTATAAGAACTATATCCATCTGATGCCTTAGAAGGCTTAGATGCAGTCAGCCATCTTCTACAATATTGGGATGTTTTCCATATGTTGTTTAAATTTCTTTGCAAACATGCTGCCCTCCAAGGATATAGGGACACTCTTAATTCTTAGTAAACATTGTACCTAATCCTATAAATGCTGCTTTGTGTTGAAAAAAATGAAGAGCCAAACACTGAGGGAAAAGAACCATTTACAGAGTCTAGAGGTAGGGTGCCATGCAAACTGGAGGAACAACTTGAGGAAATGCAAATGGGGAAAAATAACTTTGATGTAGATAATATTTCTTATATCTGTATGACCACAAGTCATCCTTAATCACAGTTTAGCATGAAATAATCATATAAGCCTCTGCACAATTAGGGAAAGAGCTCAGTCTAACAAAAGCAACCATAACCATGAGGGAAAGGTTGATTACCACTATCAAGACTGTCAACTGCAAGTTTTTGGAACAATAAAGATTACATTCCTGTGTTCTCAGTAAATTCCCTGCTGTGTCACAAGGAAGATTTCCACTAGAGTTTCCCCAGATTTGTTGTGAAACTACATTCATGGAAATTTATTATAAAGCTGACAGCTTTTAGATACCTTCAACAGAAAAAATATCCAAGTATTTAACCTCTGAGCTGTCAAACAATTTTGCAGGTAATCAGGTGATGTTTCTATGCTTAAAATCAGATGCATTTTGTTTGAAGATATCCCAGAGTTAGTATTTGAAAGCCATTTATATTTTCTGTCACTTTTTAAATATACTGCCCGATAACCACCTATTAATTGAGGAACTTTCAGAGAATTTAGAGCATCCTATATCACAACTGACCTTGTCTGTATCAGTGGAAAAACAACAGACCACATGTATGAGATCAAAGTATTGGCATTTTCTCTGACATGTTAGCAGTGATGAGGAAAGCGGATAAAAAAAACTTATTAGATATTGATCCCTTTCTCATTCCTGCATACCCTTTAATTAGATTTAGATTTAGATTGTAAACAATGCTATTGTTTCTTGTGGCTGTATGCATTAAACGGTGGCCTAAACAATGTCTATGTATATTTTGAAATATTAGTCAAACTGAGTGCTTGGGATTTATATGCATTAGAAATATGCGTCTGTAGTCATGTTGCAAAGTTTCTTAAAAATTACTTTTTTTTTAAGTAGCATGTACTTTTAAATGCATTATGGAGAAATACACTAATCTCTCTTTTAAGAAAGGGAATCAAAGAAACTCATACAAGGATGCATTGTTAAACGTTATGTTCCAAGTATGCAGACATTTCAAACTAAAAAGAGCAGCAATAGGTCATGATTTATGTCCTTTTGTTATGCCATGGCTGTCATTGTAGCTACATCAGCATCTACCAAGCCTGTACCAAGCAAATGAGCAAATATGTTTCTCCATTTTACACATACAATGGTACGTCACAAAATAATCCTTCACAAAGCCAATGTGAGTCCAGCAGAGCTTATCAGCTTAGATCTGTTGTCGTACAGGGATAGCTCTGTGATTTCAGAACCAGCTCCCTGCTACAGTAAAGCATATTGATGCATTACTGATCCTAGGCTCTTATGCTTTGCCAGAACTGCAGCAGCCCCAAGCAGACAGCTGAGTAGTCTGCATAATTCCCCTAATAATTCACACTTGGAATTCTGGAGGGGCTTATTAGCAAGGGATCTACGTTGTAAGAATGTAATTATACTACATAGGGTGCAATGTTAATTCCTGGTACACAGGTGATCCTAGCTATCAGTGATTAATTCAGGAGTTTGGTGCGGAGAGACATATGAATTCCACACGGAGACAACTTATGTTTGAAAATAGTAATATCATCTTTGGTTTTCCTTTCTATGGATCATTGAACTTATTGCTGTTTATATTGCAGATTAATGTCTTTCAGAGAAGAGAAATCCCTTCACTATTGAGATCTGACTCTATTACTAGGTAAGTCTTTTTCCTCAAGTTGGCTGTTGTGACCATTGCAATCAAAAGCTAACACAAATTTCTATCGCACAAGAGAGTGAAAGATGGTGCTGTGAGCAGGCTCTGAAATGCTACATAAACAAAAGTGAGTTTGATCAAGGGTCTGCTCTGTGAAAAATAGAAACCTAAGTGAAGTTAATTTACTCCCTTTTCTGCACCTTTCTGTTTTATCTCCCATTACTGGATTAGTCAATCTGACATATCTTTGTTCTGTTAATCTCAAAAGACCACCACTGTGTTTAAAACAAATACATAAAACATTCCCCCTGAAACAAATTTTAATATTATGTGTAATTAAAGCTACTGATTTGGAATTTTCCATTCTGTTAAGAGGTGATGTAGAATAGTGATGAAGTATACTCTTCTCAGTGGTGCCCAGTAGGACAAGAGGCAAACTGAAATGCAAGAAATTCCATTTTAACACAAGAATTTCTTTTTTTTTTTTACTGTGAGGCTGATCAAATACTGGAATAAATTGCTGAGACAGGCTATGGAGTCTCCATCTTTGGAAACACTCAAAACCCAGCTGATCAAGGGAGAAACCTTCTGTAGTTGACCTTGTGATATGCAGGAAAGTTGGACTCAAGAATTCCCTATCAACTTCAGTTATTCTGTGAAAGGACATATGTGATAGTGAATAAGTCAGGTGATTTTTAAGATATACTAATATTCACTTTCCCTTTGAAGAGCATTATGCCACATTTTCCAATATTTCTTATTAGAGCATCAAAACTGGCTGTTTATTATTTTTAAAAGAGGGTTGCACTCCACCAAGGTGGGATGGATCAGAAAGCCCAGCATGCCACACATATGAATTACAGAGATTGTTGCTCAAGGCCATCTAGTTAAAAAAAAAAAAAAAA
>VZTL01042912.1:30025-40495 GCA_013400535.1 Scopus umbretta
AAAAAAGAAGTTTGTTGAGATTTAGCAAATGCAGACTTTTCCTTATAAAATGCTATTCATTGTGTTCAGGTCCAATCCACGCAATATGCAATCTACTTACCTGTTCCTTCCTCCTGAAGCAAGACCAAGCCTCAAGTTTTATGAAGGGATTAGGAAGGGGGAAAGAGATGGAGAAGAAAGTAGGAGTTTCATCTCCCAGTGATTTTTGTTATGGACTACCTATTGCTATTAACTTTGCATAGCATGGATACAGAAATGGGCAGCAGTATTAAAACTTCAGATACACTCATTAAGATGGTCTGAATGGAATAGCCTAAATAAAGTGACTAGTTTTCAACAAACACAGGCAGATGAAAAGTCATGGATTACAGCTCTGTATCAGTAAGTGTAATATGGCTCTCCACTGACTGCAGTCTACAGTGAAAGACTTTCTAAAGTCAGATACTTGGAGTTGGCTGTATAAGGGAACAAATGCATTCTCAAAGGCTGTTCCTTTTCCTTATTTATTGCAATATAACTCTAAATTCCAATTTTGGTTTAGTATTCAATCCATTGAAAATACAATTATTGCCAGAGATAGGAGATGAAACAGACTTGGGAGAAGGGAAGTTTGCTCAGTCCACAGTGAGATTGTCAAGGAAGTAGAACTAGACTTTATAGGCTTCACCAATTTACTTATTTCTTCATTTCCTTCAGACCTCAGCACCTCTGTTAAGAAACTGTACCATAATTTTTTACATTGAATTTTGCAGTTTGGAATTTTTTTTTTTTTTAAAGTTGTTACTTAAGTGGCATTGAAGATCAGTGGAGTTTTCTTCTGAAGACTGTTGCTAATAAAATGTACTGGATTATCGGTTAAATCCCCTGTATTGCAGTTAATGAAGAAAGCTGCGTGGGGAAAAAAAGGCAATTAAAAGGGAAAAAAAAAAAACACAAAAAAACCAACACCCAAACACACTCACAGCAGGTAGGAGAGAATGTAGTTTTGTGCAGCTTTTTGGATGAAATTGTCCAGTGGAACCACTGGGAGGGAACATCCAGATTGCCTGGAAATATCCAAATGAGATAACTTCGCCTGCTGGATATGCACTGCTGGACATGCACCTTGTTGCTGCTATCTCTGCAGAGCACACCACCAGGGGCATTTGATTGTTCCAATTATGCAGTAAAGAAATGCTAATTTCTCCCCACAGTTGTTCTTTTGTCTCCTCCCAGTTCATTACTCTGCTTTTTCTTACTTCACTCTCTCACAGTAGTGCCAGACACCAATGAAACACTTACAGCAAGACATACTGCATTGGGTGCCCATGCCCAGGTGCTGGCAGCGGGGGCTGCAGGGCAGCCTCTGTAAGGAGAGGCCAGGGCTCTCCCCTGCCGCTTCCAGCCAGCTCCAAACAAGCCCCCACAGGGCACAGCTGAGCCCCTTGGCCAAGATGGTGGCAAAACCACCTGGGAAAACAGATTTAAGAAAAGGCAAAATGCTGCATGGCAGTAAGGAGTGAGGAAAAAAATTGTAAGAAACAGCACTACAAACATGAAGTTCAGCGAAGAAGGAGGGAGAAGAAGTGCTGCAGAGTGCAGAGCTAAGATTCCCCTGCAGCTTGTGAAGGAGACCATGGTTGAGCAGGTATTTCCCTGTAGCCCATGGAGACACCATGCTGGAGCAGATATCCACACTGCAGTCTGTGGAAGATGACATGCTGGGGCAGGTGAATATGGTCTGAAGAAACTGTGGCCTGTGAAAGACCGCACAGGAACAGGTTTCTCCTCAAGGACTGCAGCCTATTGGGAGAATCCACACTGGAGCAAGGAAAAGTGTGAGGAAAAAGGAACGGCAGAGAGGACCTATTATGGACTGACCACAACCCCTCCATTCCCTGTCCCCCCTGTGCCACTTCAGGATGGAGAGGGGAGGTAGAGGAGTTGGGAATGAAAGAGTGAAGTTGAACCTTGGGAAAAAGAGGAGAGGGAAGGTGTTCTTTTAATTTTGTCTTTTTTTCTTACTATTCAAACCTATTTTAATTGCCAATAGATTGAACTAATTCTCTCCAAGTACAGTCTGTTGTGTCCATGATGTTAATGGTAAGTTATCTCCCTGTGTCTATCTTATTTTCTCCCCCTGTCCTGCTGAGGAGCAAGAGTGAGAGAGAGGCTGTGTAGGCATCTGGCTGCAGGCCAAGGTCATACAGAAAATGCAAATAGTATTACTTTGAATACCAAGAGCAGCAATATTTTGGTAGACATTGTCAACACATAGATAGAAAGATGTTCCTTCTGTGAAGAATCTGCAGCCTATGAATGTATGTACAGTACAGGAAGAATCTCACTAAAATCTCACTAGTTTTGTAATAGTAGCATAGAAGATGTGAAGTCAAAGTTTCTCTTGCAAAGACCAACGTTCCCACAAGGCCAGAACAGTCCCCACATATGGCAGGCTAAATATTTCTTCCTCTACCACCTAAGCTGTATGGACTACATCTCTGAATTTGTCTACCCATGTTGCTGCCATAGCTCCTGATTGTAACAGAGGCATCATTTGTGACAGCAAGAAAGACAATACACTCAAACCAGACACAATGCCATTCACTATGCATATAGATGTGTAGATATATGTAATATATTTAAGATAAAGTTATTTAATTAATAAACCATTTAAGATTAAGTTATGTCTTATCCACTCCCAGATAACCCCACAACTTCTCCTTATTAATTATCCATTTTCACATAATTTTAACCCAAGAAAGAGGTCCTAATCAAGGACTTGAAATAGGAAAGAGAAATGATTTTCAGTTCATATGACACATATCTAATATCCTGTCACATTTTCAAGTAGCAGAGAGGTCAAGTTATCTCATTACATAAGGGTATTTTGATGTTCTCAATTGCTGCTCTGAGGTGAGCATTTCATTACTTGCACACTTTTACCTCACATACATTTAAGCCCTCCTAATGGGATTAGAGAGCTATGATGAGTCATGACAGTAGGTATATTCTGTAGATTTTTGCAGAACTTCCATTAGCATTAAAGGGAGTTACACACCAGAGGATCAAGTCTATTAATACAAATAGCATCTTCCACAACAGTCTTCTAAACAGCAGTTTGGGTGTCCTAAAGCTCTCTAGTGATTCAAGAGAAATGACTCTGATGTCAACACTTTAGCAGTGAAGATTCATCTAGTCCCCAAAAAGGACTCACAAGAGGCTCTCAGGCAATGCCTTTTTTTTGCTTTACTTAGTGGGAATGTCTTCCATTCTTGAGCCTATTAACTTGTAACAATAGAAATAATAGGAGCTGAGACAGGTGTAGAAAGTTTAATCCTCTTCTTGTGAGCTTCAAATTTAAAAAGGGAGTTCAAAAAAACCATGATAAAAAAGGGTATTAAAATTCATGAATGCCAGTATAATATAATTTTGATCTGCACAGTTTTTCAGGGATTGTTGTCAGTTTCTATTCCACTGTTAGCCATCATTAACAGCAAATATGACAGATACACTAATGAAATCGATTTGGTCATGTTATCAATTTAATTCAAAAGTGTAACCCCATTTTATTACCATGTAAGTTATAAAGGCTTATAGGCTAATGTCATCTGTCACTGTAAGAGTTCTCTGCTGGACTTCTTAATAACTGTGTAGGTTTATTTTAATTTTATTTTTTACATTTTGAATTAATTACTTCAGTGCAATAGTAAGCATGCTGGTTTAGCTCATGGTAGGACTGAAATATTGGTCAATGCGGTCTAGTAAGGGAAAGCTTTCAGAGAAATTAATATAGCAATACTGTATTGCCTTAGAACATAATACATGCTATAGCTGAGCAACAGATTGCTGTGCAGCATATATTCCCTGCAGCAAACTCACTGTCTAAGGACCTAATACATTCCTAATGACCGTAGAACTGGTGCACCCTGTTGTAAAGAAGTTTTTGAAGGTAAAATGCATGCAGGGTGGTCCTCAGACACATCCCTCTCTCGTTATTAATATTAGAAGGCTTTGCAATATTCCTCCTTGTAGACGACAATATTTTTAGGAGCACTGATCAGCTTATGTAGCCAGGCTATGGCTTTTGTATTGTGTTTGGAAAAATAACATACAAAGCTAAATATCGGTATGACAGGTGTCACCAGATGGCATCATTATACACAGACTTCTGAATTATTTCACTGACTAAATGTTTAAACTTGGGAAAACTCTCTCCTCTGAACATAATCTTACTCATAATCTTAAGAAATAGAACAAGAAGCAACAACCATTTTCTTTCCTTTTTTACCTCCAGTTCATGTTGGTTCTTGAGGAAGAGCTGTTCTCAGAGCATCAAAAAATACCGCTGGATGCAAATAATTGTCTTAGAAGCTAACTGCCTTCTTTCCCAACCCAGGGCATCCTTACAAGCAAGTAGAAAGCCAACAAACTTTATTGTGCATATATCTAGACTTCATATTCCTAATTCTTATCCACAAGACAGGCAATGAAAGAATGGTACAAGACTTCTGGAAAAACGTAATTTTCTTTTTTAAACAAGAGAGAAATGCTGAAGAAATCCTTCATCCCTGTTCTCCTTAGAAAGGCAGCCAAAACACAGCAATTTTAGATTATGCAGCCTATCCAAAACCCCTCAGAATAGCAAACCTGGGACCTGCTAGCCATCTGGCATAGAAGTGCACAGCTAGAGGCAATATCTCAAGCTGGGCTTTTAGTTTGCACTGCACTCCCCACTGCCAAAACCACACCAGTAGCCAAATCAGGCTGAACATCCTTAAAATAATTCCTTTAGAACTTCTTGTAGTTGTTGCAGCGCATGTGTTTGCACAGCACTACAGGCTGCAATCATTCCTGACCCACCACCTGACCTGTTGCTGTGACTGCCAAGTGGGAGAAAAAGGAGAGGAAAAGAAGTTTACTGAGTGCCTCGGACTGCCTTAGAAGACTACAGTCACTATCAAAATAATACAAACTGGCCTTGCCATGGAGCCACTTACACACATTTCTTCAAGTAAGCAAAATGAATTCTAGCAGGGCTTTCAGCTTGTGGTATTAGATTTTGTTAAGCTGTGAAGAACAAGTCATTTCTGAAGTAGAGGAAACCTGATGGATACAATTAAAATAACAAAGATTTCAGAACATCTTTTCCCCTCCAACTTGCTGTATTTCTCTTTTAGTTTAGAAAGCTTCTGAGTGTTCCTGGGTTGGAAGAATCTCTACAGCAACCCATGTAGGTTCCTAGAAGTCTCCTTTGCAACACGTGGAAGGTGTGGCCATTTGCTCTCCTCATGAACTTCCTGTGTCCCTGAAGATCGGCACTCTTTGTGTTCATTTGTGACTGTTGCATTTTGTATTCTCAAATTTGCTCTTTTCCTCCATGATAACACTTGAAACAGAGTGAAGCAGCCAGGACAAAACAAGCAAGCAGCCTTCCTCTCTCCCTTTTAATATACAACCAGTATGCTAAATGTAACCTGAAATGCAATTCTTCAGTCGTCTCATAAACACTGATGTCCACTCAGCAGTAAAGTGACTATCCTTCGCTACCCCGATTCCACCTCTACTAGAACCTGTTACTAAGAGTTTCTCTACTAGTGGCTAGCTCAATGAAAAATTTGCTTTTTCACCAAAACACATATAACTGATCACACTGAGAAGCAATTTAACTCATCTGGATTTCTGCAAGGCTCACTGCAATGCTGGGCATACATAAGGAAATTAAACTGTGCATCAGGAATCACTTTACATTGTAAAGCAACTTGTTTCCAAGCCAGATGTTTATGGGACAATATAATCCAAAGGTAATTTCACATCATAACAGTTGAAAGGCAATGCTCAGTCACACTCAAGCGTTTCTAGTCAGTATGTCCAAAATAGCAGATGCTGCTGGCCGTTGCATTAGGAGAACAGGAAACAGGCATTCATCTTCTGGTTCTGCTGTGCCAGAAACTAAAAGGTATGCTTGCAGTTAGTCATAATTCCTATAAACACTGGAACACCTTTAGAGCCTAAATAAATCAATCACGTGATATTTCAGATTCTGAGAGCTATTCTTTGGACCTGAAGGCCTTGAACTATGTCATATTGACTTTACTGAGGACTAAATAACAAATAAGACTTGTCATCACTTTTGTACCAATGAATTTCCAAAAGATCTGATTGCCTTGTTAATATATTGGCAACAGGTATTTCCCACTGGTATCACCAAAGATCCCAGCCCTGCCTCCAGACAGGAGAATTGATGGGGATAATTTATTTCTGCTCCTGTGGTTAAGTATCTGTATAGAAGCTTTTCCTGAGGAATTTATGGAGACATTTACCATCATGAACAGCAATCTTAGTATTATACCTGTTAAATCAATCTGAGGTAATACTTGCCACAAATTTTTTAATATTATTTTTAAAATAATTTTCAAAAAGTCCTTCCTTTCAGAATTCCAACAATCTTTCATACATGTTTCTTTTCTCACTTTTCCACTATCTGACAAGATATTGGACACTACTACATTCACATTAGGTTAGTGTTTCCTGTCTGCAAATCAACTGAATAAGAAAAAACATAATTTCTAAAGTGAGAATAATGCCCTTAAATGCTGTACATATCCCCTGTCCTTTCAGGTTTCTCTTGACTCTCTTGACTGTTGGATGGTTAGACGGTTAGTTGATTAATCCACCTGCAAAGCTTCTGGCTTCAGCCCCTTAAGTAGAGTTTTTTCCTGCCACAAGGTTCAATCGTTCTGTGGCAAAGATTTCTACTCTTCCCACATTTGTCCTGCTGTCTCCAGAGTCTCCGTGTAGTGAGAAGTACCTGGAACATAGTAACATGCAGCCTATATTCTCTGCATTCCTCTTTCCTAGTAGAGTCTTCCTGTCTTTTTTTTTTTTTTTTTTGGAGAAGGGGAGTTTGACATATCTTACCAGCTTTTAAAAATTACTAAAATGAAAACAAGCACATGACTGCATGGAATTCTAAGTGCTATTGAGTATATTATATTGCAGATTCTCCTATGATTGTAACAGTTTGTGTAAGCATGAGACAACAAGGAGCTTGTGTGGCATTACAATTATTTCTGATTTTTCTCTTTTTGGTGGGTGTTGGTTTCCTGTACAAAGTGCCGTCATTGTTATTTACTCAGCTAGAATTCCTGCCCTTCCAGAGCTCACCCTCATTTGATTTGCTTTGCATGGGCTGGAAGTTACATTATCACTGTTGTTTTCTTCACATTTCCTGGAAGAAACAAATCTGTCTGTGGCGAAAACCAAGTGCTACATGGCTTCATTGAGGAAGAATTGTAACATGATAAATTAAACATATTTTTTTTCATGCCTTAGTATACTTTTTTATTGTTTGCTATTAGCATATCAATCAGGCTAATATGTAGTAAAGTTGTAGTTTATGTTGCGTTTCTGTTCTGGAGGCTGCTTAAATACATTTTTGTAGAAGTGACTGCGGACTGTGGACAGAAGTAGCCTACATTTGTTTTCATCTATCCATGTGGATACATTCTGCGTATACAGGAGTAAACATAGAACCCTTGTATTTACATTAGTCATTGTGATGGGAAGACCCTCTTTACTGCCACTGGGGTTCTGTGAGCTCCTGTTTTGTGCAATGGTTTTGTACATTAACAACTGGCTCAGGCTGCTGCTGCCAATGTTCTGTTAGCACCTTCACAACTCAGTATGTAACTTTTGATGACAGCTGATGTCAGCATTTCCTGTCATTATAGTCTCTGTCTTAGGTGGCTTACATGTATTGTTATGCCTGTGTAAGGACCCATACAAAACCACCTTGAGTGTATAGCAATATACATAGGCTTCTTCCTATGCAGTGAAGGAAGACAGACACTTCCTCATGGTGATTTAAATCACTGTTTGAGGTAGTACTCAGGCTCCTCAATGCTAAAGTAAATTGCTCTCTGCACATGCTTACATTGTTCCTTTGATAATATCAGACCCTATGCTCCTAATATAGACACTTTGAAGTTTCTACTACCAAACGTTTTCATGGTTGTTGTGAAAGTTCTTTATAGAATTTTCTTTCTTCCCTTTAATACATTTTTTGCCATTTCAGTTTTTTTTTTTTTTAATGTTAACAGCCTTTATGTTTTTTACTTAAGCTGTTCTTTGCATTTTATTTAATAATATTTTTAGAAAAGTTTGTTTTTGATTACATGTTAAGCAACTTTGTTCATTTACACAGGTCATTTTGGATCAGTGCAGCACAGTAGAGCAGTTTAACACAACTTTGCTAGCCTAATATTGGCAACATCAAACCTAGAAAATTGTGGTCATGGTCTGTCCAAGCCAGCTGTGGAGGACATCTGTGACACTAACACCTTGTGCCTTGTGACTATAGATATGCATCCTAGGGGTCCTCCAATGGTTTTCTTAGGCTCTGAAAAAGTGTAGCTAACATAGGTTTATCATACGAAATCAGTGACTTTCCCTAGGCACTGAGTAGCTTAAAACCAACATTAATATCAACCTCAACAATAGAATGAAAGAAATCTTTCCCTTTTTCACATATGTCCTAAAGTTTTACATAACTGAGGCCATCATGGCTTTGATGGAATGAGAAATGATAAACTGAGACTCCTGATTTTCAGTTTTCCATTTTTTTGTAATGTTTTGTGGCCCATTTGTCTCTGCAGATCTTCATGTGCCTCCTGTATCTTCACTAATCTCTGTAATTTACTGATACTAACAAATCATGCGATCTCAGTGTTCATATTTCATTCATAGTCATAAGCAGTACAAAAACTTGTGCCAATTCTGCCACAGAATGGTTCTTTATTAGTCACAGTCTATTCTGGTTTATTGTCATTTACTTCCACTTTTCTCCTATTTTTTACTTTATTTTTAATTGGTGACAGAATTACCTTTTAGATATTACCCATGGGTCTCAAATTTTAATGGGATTTATATCTCAGAAGAAGACAACCATATTATCAGCAAAATTCTCATCTCTGCAGTTAAAATACTTGCTTTCTTATTTCCCATTTCTAATTTTACTCCTTTTGATTCCCCTAGCACTTATTAAGTAAAAAAAAGCCCTTACTAAATACTAAATATTCTGAAATGAAAAAGCTTTAGTTTTCTCCTCTTGTTTTCTTTCCAGTTTCCTTCTTGTCTTCCTTTCTTTAGTCAAGCCCCAGACTGAAATCAGGTCTTTTCTGTCGATCCTTATTTGCCTAAGCCCAGTCTGAGATTCATTGCTTCAATGCAGCATCAAATCTGTGATGCTAGAAAAAAAAAAAAATTAGAAAAAAAGAATCAAAATTACTTAGTTGTAGCTTCTGTAATTACATAAGGCAAAAATATATATAAAGACTGCATTCTTCCAGGGTGTGAAGCATACATCAAACAGTAACTGGAAAATCAGAAGAAACTTCACTTCAGGGAGGTCTCTGCTATATTTTTCCACCTGAAGAAGCTGGTAATTTAAAAAATATTCCAGTTAAGACATGGCATCAACAAAGAGGAAGCACTTGGCTGAACTGCTTTGACAGTTCCCATATTCCATTGACATCAATTCCCTTTGAAGGGGATGGGATAAATAAAAAAGCATAATTTATAAAATATACCTAAAAGAAGAAGAAAAAAAAAAAAGCACAAGTTACTTCTTTGCTTTGCCTTAAGTGTATGCACAACCTTCTTCAGGCTTTTATGATTTTCACCACAAAGGTGGCAAATCACTTTCATTTGCATTAATCTTTCTCCTCAGAGAATCATTACCCAATTCTAACCAGAAAATTACTGCCATTATTGGGATGTCTGGGAATTGTTTTCTACATGTTTGGAACAACAGGAATAAAAGTATCTGGAAATGATTTTATCCTTAGTCCATCTTGAAGTTGCTTGAAAAACAAGCTGGTCTTCAGGTTGATATAATTTAGACTGACAGAGAGTGGCTCTTATGAGCCTTATGGTAACCTGCTGCCTGTGCTCCCTGGGAAGCAGTATGGTAGTTAAAGGGTCTTTTACTTTCCAAGGATTCTCACCACTAGAGGAATCCTCCTCTGACTATGGCTGTTCTGCTAAAGATTGCCTTGAGAATCAGAAACTGGGACTATTTTCCACTATTTTGTGGTGGTTCTAACCCAGTCTTCACTAGGTCCATTCCAAACCTCACAGAAAATGCTATTCTACATCTTACTGATCCAATCTTTCATCTGAAATAGTTTTAAATCTTGGAAGGTTATGTGCCAAAGCCTTCCATCATCTTCTTGTCTCTCACTTTGTCCCTTAAACAGGAGGAGTGACTGTTTGTGTAGATGTACACAACACCTCTAGTCAACCCATTCCTGGTCTTTGGTTGTTACTCAAGTATATGTTATTCTTCATATAAATCACACAAAGTGGTTTAAATGCAATTGCCACCTTCCATATTTTTTTATCAGGAACGATATTGCATATATGTAGGTTTATGTGATGAAAGCTGGTTCTGTTTTTTTCCCTGTGAATAAATATTCCAATTCTTTTTTT
>VZTL01042913.1:10063-24068 GCA_013400535.1 Scopus umbretta
AACTGCGCTTGCGCAGTGCCTCCTGGTGGTGGTCGTCGGGGGGTCGTGGAGATGAAGATGGATGACTCCTCTTCATCACCGCTAATAACCTTTTGCTCCTACACAGGTCCAGTTGCTCCTTGGAGTTTACTCAAACTGCAAGGCCAGTTTTAGTTGGTTCCTGGGGCCAGTTCCTGATTCTCATCAGGATCTATCTCCTGCTTCAGTTGGTTTAGACAATGTAAACATTAAACATCATTTATCAACTTCTTGGGCTATACCGCAAGCTAGATAATCATTAAGCGATATTTTACCTACATCTACTAAGATTTCTTTGATTGCCCTTCTCTCATTTGTCTACATATCATAATTATGAGTTAGGCCAATTCCTGATACAACTTATCGTTTTATTCTATGACTTTCTAGATGCAGAATATGGGCTAAAGCCATTAATGATAATATAAGAAACCAAAATTTAAAATTAATTAGAACACTGCCAGTTATCACATTATGTAATTAATAACATATATTATTCAAATAATTCTGTCCCCCACCAGTTCAACAGTGTTGTATGTCAGCATGCAATTTAGAGGGAAAACCAATCATCCTATTAAGCTGATAAAGGTAAATTTAACAACTGTGGGAGTATGTAGTTATATGAGTTAGAATATGAAAGCTATACATGGAGAAAAAGGGTTATTATGAAGCTAAACTACTGTCATATTTTGTTAAGCTAATGCTCTAAGACATGTTAAAGTCTACTGCTGGAAAAGTTACTTAGTGAAGTCTAGAAAACACTCTACATCCTACATTTCAATGAAGTGCTATGGGTTAGGTGACCCAGATTTGGAAGGAGAAATGAGCTGTTGGGACCCTCTTAGAATTCAGGAAGATCTTCTGGAAGTCTTAAGTGAAGAACTGGGAAAATGCTTTTTATGGATAGGATTTGGTTGAAGTACTTCAGTCTAGTAAACTGCTTATACTGGCTTAATTGTTGAGTTCCCAAAGGATTTAATACTGCCATCCTAACTCATTTATTGAAGTCAACCCATTAGTAGCAGGGTATTTAGTGAGTTTACAGTCATTCTGGGAATTACTGGTTTTGGCTCCAAAATAAACAAGTTTCACAAATAAACTTCAGATTGAATGAATAAGGGGGGTGGGGAGTGGTTTGGTTTTTTTATTTTGCTTTTCTTTTTTTGTAACACAACTGTGGAGGGATCCTTTATATAGGATAAAATCCATTTTTTAATGTATAACTAATCACATTTGACTCTACATGGGATTTTTGTGAGGTAGTGTGCAAGAATTCTGTTGATGTAGTTAGTCTTTCCATAAGTATATTTGAATAATATATATATATTGGTTTACTAACACTCTCAAGAGCTGACCAACCTGGTGGATGTCTACAATGAGATGACTGACTTGGTGGATGAGGGAAGAGAAGTGTATGTTGTTTATCTTGACTTTAGTTTTGGTTTTTGACGTTGTCTCCCATAAAATCCTGATAGACAAAGTAATAAAATAAGGTCTAGATAAGTGGAAACGGAGGTGGATTGAAAACAGGTTGAACTGCTGGGCTCAGAGGTCTGTGATCAGTGGCAAAAAGTCCCAATGGAGTCTAATCTCTAGTGGAGTACCCCAGAGGGCAACACTGAGGCCCATACTGTTTAACACCTTCATTAATGACCTGACGATGGGACAGAACACATCCACAGCAGGAATGAAAATGACACAAAACTGGGAGGATTGGATGACAGACCAGATGGCTTTGATGCTATTCAGAGGGATCTTGATAAGCTGGAGAAATGGTCTGAAAAGAACCTCTTCCTATGCAGCAAAGGGGGAATGCCAAGTCTTGCACCTGGAGAGGAATAACCCAGGCACCAGTAAGCATGGGGAGGGCAGACTGGGGGGAGGAGATAACCAGCTGGAAATTTCCTAGGCAGAAAGAAATTTACTAGCAACAAACTGACTATGAACCAGCAAAGAAAGCCAACAGCATCCTGGCTGCATTAGGAAGAGTGTTGTCAGAGGGTCAAGAGAGGTGATCCTTTCCCTCTGCTCAGCCCTGGTGGGACACATCTGGAGTACTGGGTCTGGGCTCCCCAGTGCAAGAAAGACATAGACTTACTGGAGCAAGACCAGCAAAGGGCCACAAAGATGATTAAGCAGATGGACCATCTGTCATGAGGAGAGACTGAGAGAGCTGGGACTGTTCAGCCTGCAGAAGAGAAGGCTTAGGAGGATATTGTCAATGTGTATAAACATCTGATGGAAGGAGCAAAGAAAATGGAGACAGACTGCTCTCAGTGGTGCCCAGTGATGGGAGAAGCAGCAGTGTGCACAAAGTGAAAGATGGGAAGTTGCATTCACACATAAGAAAAATCTTTTTTTACTGTGAGGGTGATCAAACGCTACAACAGGTTGCCCAGATAGTCTGTAGTATCTCCATCACTGGAGATATTCAAAACTGGATGGAAGACAGTTCTGGGTAACTTGCTCTAGATGGCCCTGCTATGAGCAGGAGGCAGTTGCACTTGATGACTGCCAGAGCTGCTTTCCAGTCTCAGTAGTTCTGGGATTCTGTGATAGGTAAAATAGGTGTTTATTCAGAAAAGCACATAACTCTTGTTGAACAGAGAATATTTAAATTGATAAACATCAAAGAATTCTCCAAGTATATTCCTGATAAATGGGAAAGCTGAAGCAGAGGAAGATACTACATTCTTTATGATTCAGATGAGCAGATGGTGGTCATGTAGAATCTATCAGACACCTTTTTTTGCTTGCTTTTCCAAAGAGGGTACATATTCCTGCATTGGAGATTGATGACGGTTTTCTATTCAGCTGTTCAGATACAATAGTAGAATTGCTAAAATGGTTGTATCTAAACCAGATTTTTTTAATTCCACCATATTTAGAAGTTTGCTGTATACCATTGACCTGAAGAGTTTAATCCTACCATACTTGTCATTTTCTCTCTGAAGCTCTCACCTCTCAATTATGCCAAAAGTCAACCTAAATCTTTGCGTGCCCAAGCCCTAACTGAGGAGGCATAAATCTCTAGGAAGAGATAAAAGAAGTGGTTGGAGGCATTGACTTGTAGGATCTTATTAAATAATAATAAAAGGAAACTAATTTTCATTTATGCAGGTGACAGTTGATAAACTGGTTGCAGTTTATCAGTCCTCTGAAGTACTTTTCTTGATTATTTTAATTGTTTTATTGTGTTTTGATTTTCACCTGTACTAAAAGAGATGCCTGATAGTTTCTGGTAGAAACAGTTAACAACCTTACAAAACTTCTCTTCAAAAACAAATGTAATATTATTTCTTCTGGAAAATAATTTGCTATGTAGTTTTACACCTAACGTTAGTATAAGTAAAAGTTCTGGTCTCCGATAGAGAACACAAATGCCTGTAGTGTCAAGAAAGGGACTGGCATTCCATAACCTTCTCTCTCATACATGGTTACTCTCTGTGTTGACTACTATACACACTCATGAATGAGGAAGAGCATGGAATACCTTTGCAGTCTGAATAAAGCTACTACTGTTGTCCTTGATTGTCAGAGCAGCTGCAGCTTCCTGAGATGCAGAGACCAAAACTGTATGCAGAACTCAAGATATGAGCACACTAAGTTTTTATATAATGGCAAAATGATGCCTTCTGTCCTGTCCTCAATGCCTGCTGTAGGGAAGACCAATATTTTGTTGGCAAAACTGTTAGAAACACTGATGAAAGACTGTGTCTCTTCTGAAGCTGTAAGTATCAATGATAACGTTAACATCTGCATCATGGGATTTCATGAGATTGGGCACCTGCATTAACTTTGCTATGCGCTCCCTAACAGTACTACCCAAGGGGGATCTGGAAATTGAAAGAAACATCCAAAATTTGAAGGTCATCAGCTTACTTGTACTGACTACTGCCCCTTTTGCTGCACCCTTGCATCACCTGCAGTTAGAATAGGGTTTCACCTGGATCGTGGCGCTTCCTGTTCTCAGGGTTTCGGGAACTCTTTCAAGTGAGATGTGCAAAGAATACCTTCATCCTTATTAACATTAATGTCATCTTAAGTTCCATAGCCATATGGGCATTGCCTTGAAATTGTTCATGATGGGATGTGTAGTCTGGGGAAAAAAGAAAATATAAAAAAAAATTAGTTGTATTGCTAATTAAGCTTTTCTGTAGTAAAATTAGATAGTTCTTTGACTGAGAGGATCCAAACTGGAATAACAGCAAATTCTTGGTTCCATACATAAGATGTGTTCCATTTTTGCCCTTAGAAAACTCGAGTTCAACAGGGAACTGAGTTTCTTGAATCACTCTTCCTGAAAACCCAATTCAGTATCTGCTCTGCCAGTCTAGTCTTGTACATACACAACACTGCAGCACAGGGAGACTTCAAAATTTTTACTAACTTACAGTCTGGTGAGGCTTTCTTTGTTAATTTCCTGCCTGCTACCCATGTATTATATACAATAAAATTCCAGTAGTTAATTAACTCATCCCAACCCTTGCTTTTTTTTCAAGAAATTTGCATCCTTTATATTGTCCAGGTTCATAACAATTTATGGATAGTTCCTGTAACTTGTAACACCTTTTTCTTTGCACGAACTCCGAACGTTTCTTTTGAAATTTATTCCACACCTCCAGATCTTCTTGCAGATGTGTCTGATTGCCCCTGGTGTACTGGACCCTCCTGAGATCTGTTATCTCCCCACTTCAGTTTCTAAGGTAGAACATAGAACATAGAAACATTAAGGTTTGAAAAGACCCCTGAGATCCTTTAGTCCAACCGTCAACCCAACACCACCATGACTACTAAACTATGTCTCAAAGTGCCACATCAACATATTTTTTTAGTACAGGAATGGTGACTCCACCACCTCCCTGGGAAGCCTGTTCCAATGCTTGACCACTCTTTCAGTTGTCCTGGTTTCAGCTGTTTACACTTTTCAGCTTCCCATGCTCTGCCAGGTGCACAAGCATCTGGGAGGGAATGCAGGCAGGACAGCTGATCCCAATTAGCCATCAGAGCTATTCCATACCACCTGATGTCAAGCTCCGTATATAAACTGGGGGAGTTGGCCAGGGGAGGGAGTGATTGCTGCTTGGGGGCAGGCTGGGCATCAGGTGGTGAGCAATTGCATTGTGTATCACTTGTTTTGTATATTCTGTTGTTATTATTGTTATTTTCTCTTTCTCTGCTGTCCTATTAAACTGTCTTTATCTCAACCCACGGGTTTTAGGGTTTGGTTGTGGGTTTTCTTTTTTTCCCCCCTGATTCTCTCCCCCATTCCACTGGGGTAGGGGGAGGGTGAGTGAGCGGCTATGTGGTGCTTGGTTGCCAATCAGGGTTAAACCACAACATCAGTAAAGCAATTTTTCCTAATATCCAACCTAAACCTCCCTGGTGCGAAGTCCCAAACTTCTATAGCTTATTGGGAAGCTTGACTTCTATATACATACGTTTCTCTGTGAAACCTTGAATTCTTCCTCTCCTAAAAGGATTTCCAGTGTCACTTCCCCACCTGTTACTTCTGTTCAGGAGCTAAGAGATTATTTTACTTTGTCAATCCTCTATTCTGCAGCAAACAAGGATTCAGTGAAATAGTAAGTCCATCGGCACAACTTTGCTATTTCATGGCTTATTCTGACATAGTACGTTGCTCAATTCTTGTTAAAGAATTACTGTCCATTGGAATTAAGGTCTTCCATATTAAAATAAAAACAGTTTTCTAATAACACATGAATGAAGATTTAATGCTGTAGTTTGCAAGCCAAAACACAGAGATGTTTAGTGGGAGGAAGGTGTGTGGTAAGAAGGTAAGACAAAAAGGTTTTAAGTGAGAATCATATGATTCACTCTTTAGGTATCAGCTTCAGATGGAAGATTTTCAGCTCCCTATTTCTTAATTGCTGTAATCACTTTGTCCCTGCAGTCTCATGCACTTCTGTTGAATTCAGGTTTCTTATGGAAGTATACTATAAGTACTCTTCTATATACAGTTTGAACTATCTAGAAGTACTTAATAAGATGCCCTTTCCTCAGTGGGATAATGTTTTGTAGCGGCCACAGCTCATTCACTTTGGATCTGCTATGTATTAATCCCCACATACAAACACCCTTAATCATTAGTAAGGGGACAGTTCTCTTCTAATAACCATGCAACAGTGAGCAAGCTTTGTAACTTCATCAGATGCACACAATGAAGCTGTTGCTGCTGCCACTGAAGTGGCTGCTAAACTGAAGAGCATTGTTCATCTTTTCCTCTTACTCAGTACACCATTCCCTGAACATGGTGTATGTCAAAACCTTTTTCCCTGTCAGATCTTTACTTTGGATCCTGCTGCCTGTGTTGGTGCAGCTGCTACCTTGGCTCATGTGCATCTTTTCATGGCATTCGCAGCAGATGACCCCATGGCTGCAAGCCACAGCTACTCAGAGAAGGGTATTGGGATCACCACTCAACATACCACTGCCAGAATGCATCATGATTTCCCTGGTCTTCCTATGGCCATCTGGGAGTTTTGGCTTTCATAGCTGTTGCAGCCATTCCCAGCAGAGACATCTGCTCCTGGGATCCCTGATGTGTTGCCTTCTGAAGACTTGAATGCCAGGATGCTCTGCCTCACTGCCCCTGCCAGGAAATGGTCTCCAGGTCTCCTCTGGTACTTCGGTTGAAGTTGCAGACCACTTCTGCCAGTATGGCAACAAGGGAAACCTTGGCAACTGATAGTCTTTGTTCATAAGACTTCCTGTTTTCTTAATCCATTCTCACTTGGGCCTTCATTTAAGAAAAGAATAGATTTGAGAGCAGCCCTGTCCACATCTTGCGCATAGGCCAAATAGTCTTCCTAGACCAGATGATTAGCTCTATATTATTGCAGGAAACATTTTGCTGAGGTTTATGTAATCCTCAGAAGATTGGCTCAAGATGCTTTGAAATTGCAACAGTTTAAATAAACACAAAATAAGACCGGTACCAGCAAATAAAAAATTGACTAATAAGAAAGCTCTGTCAAAATACTGGCAATTAAGACTGTACATCTCCACTTTCATTTAAGCTATATTTTCAAGGATTCACACCTCTAACACTGTCACTCTTTTCTGCTAAATGCTCTGGAAACAATCTGAAGGAGGTTTGCGACTAGTGGATTTTCTGACATTTATCTAAGACAGTAACTACTTGCCCATTTCAAATTATATTCTGCAAGACAGAGCTTGAGCTTATTGCTGGAATAATATTTTTTCTATTATTTTGAATATAAAGAAGAGATAGAAGATGGGATTATTGATGTATCAGTGTCTGTGAGCTGAACAAGATAAAAGATGAGTAATGTCAACATACTGTAGGTCTTTTCCACATAAGAAATTTTGAGTAATGTTGCACACTTCACTTACTGAAATGGACTTAACATACTGCATACCAAACATCAGCTAATGTTTTCTGTCCTTCTGTAAGAGAATGTTGTGCTTCAGCATGTGGATAATTTCTCTTTGTGCTAATCACTGAATTAATGAGATTTACAGACTAATTTCTTCCTCTGCTTCTCCTTCATTGTATTCATACATACACACATAGATATTTTGTCACTAGACAAGAACAGGTGAGAAGACTGTGACTTGTTTATGAAAGACTGGAAAAATATTGTGGATTATTGTCAATGTCTTTAATGTTTAAACATTTGAATACCTAATGCATGCCAGTGGCCTAAAACAAAAAGAAACAAAATATTCAGAATTCCTCGGAACAGCTGATTTCTGTAGAAATTAATTGGATTGTAATCACTAAGTACTTTGGAAGTGCATTCATTTTTATGTTTCCCTGTACAATTAAATCTTACATCCCACTTCAAAGTTTTTAATCACCATATATATTTAGTTAGGTAATGGCACAACAGATGACCTAAGCACCACTAATCAGATAAGATAATTTTACTAATACAGTTGCTAATTAAAACCATAAACATTACTAGCATCTACAACATAAATTTATGTTGTAGATGATATCATAAGTAGATATCATCTATCACCATGGATGAATATTTTTGTACAAGGAAACCTAGGAGGTGTGTTGATTCACATCTGTAAAATTGTCAAGGCTGAGGTGAAGAGTGCTTCTTAAAACAGAGGATGTTCTCTTAGAAATTTGGGTACAGTCAATCCATGTAAAATAATTTTATTAAACTAAAAATATTTAGATATTCCAGCAATAAACACTTATTCATTTTTTAAAATGTAAAACAGATATTAAAAAAAAACAAAACACAACAACCACCACCATGTTCCAGTAGAGTATTAACTCTATTGTTTGGGTGTTGGGTTTTTTNGTGAAAACTTTCTATAAACTGGAACATTTATTTAAAATCCAGATGAGATTTTGGTATTTTGGGTAAAGCTGGTGCCTTTTGGTGCATGTTACACTGACAGTGGTAAATACTGGTGGTGATATTAAGTATATTAGTTTAACTTACTAAAAGCATAGGAAAAAAAATGGCAACCCCTGTGTGGGTGATCTATTTCCAGCTTGTAGACTACTCTAGCAGTACTGTCAACTCAGTCAGTGCACAAAAGAAATTGAGGAGGCAGCTAGTGTTTCTCTCAGAAGCATCAGCTCCTGTGTTTTTTTTTTTTCCTTCAGTGGAAAATACTCAAGTACATAATGAGACTGTCACATAAATAGCAACTTCTCTCCTCCTTCTGCAGTTTCTTTTTTTCTATGATTGGTTTTGATACTGGATAACATAAGGGAACTGAGAGTCCTAAATAGTAGAATAAGTATTAAGCTAAAAAACATCTTAAGAAGCTTGAATTCAGGGCTTAAGACTGTAGCAGAAAAAAGCACAAATGGATTCAGGAAAATAAATTTGTGTTTCTTGGGAAAAGCACTGCTAATCCTTCAGCTATGCTTTAAACCCATGCCTTAAGAATTGACCAAGTACCTTAACAAATAGCCCAAAGCATACTTTACTTCTGTATGCAGAGAAATCTTACATCGAAGTAACATCCAATAAAACTGCTTAAAAATATTCTTTCTTCTTCTGTGAGTTTATAATTATGTGACAAGATACTTTGAGCTAGGAGAGTAGTTTCCATATTTGCCATCCACCTGTCTCTTCTCCGCTACTTTGTAAACGTGATATTCAAGCATTCGATTTTTAATGAAATTTTTAAAACAATAATCAAATTTTGTGTCGGCATTTGGCATGTTATTTTGCTAAGACTACATAAACTGTCTTCTAGATGGCTATATAAAACTGGAGAAATACATACTGAAATGCTGATTTGATGAAGAGGTTTTGTTTCTTGTCTTTAATTTGTGCATGATATACTTTGGCTTTGGTGACCTTCTCCGTGCTTTTATGTCAGCTAATGCTAAGTGCATTTATAGGATAAGATCAGTCATATGCCCTTACAAGAAATGCAAATGTTTTTATTAGGAACTGATAACTCCTAAGTGCTACACAAATATACACACAGATACAGCTACATCTCAAGCTCTGAGAGCTGCTAATGGCTTAATCTAGTAGTAAGCTGAAAATCAAGTACAAGATGACTACAGTAAGTAGCATGCAGAGAGTTGCCTGCCATGCCTGCCATACATTGCCAGGGAAGAGGATCACAAAAGGATGTTTTTGTTTGCAGCTCCTTCTGTATTTATTACACTCAGTGTAAGTCATTAACACATTAACACATTTGTTGTACTTGGAGAATACTCTGAGTACAGGCTGCTGTTAACATCTTCTGCAAGTAAATGCATCTCTATAGTATTACTTTCTGTATACAGATTTTTTTTGGACTTACCTTTCCACTGAAAAGACCAATATTCACTGACGTGAATGGAGGGATCCTTTGTGGCTTCATTTGGAATTAGATCAGACTCTAAAAGAGGCAGACAACTATCCCATAATATTCTGTTTATTCTTCTTTGTGCTTCCTCCTGTGCTAGCAAGACTATGGGAAGCCTGTAAGATCTTTGTTTCAAAGAAGAGACCTGATATGTTTGTGAACCTAGAAACCCTGCAGGGGCAGTTTTTGGGTTCATTTGTGCTTTTTTGACAGCATGTAAGATCATCTAGTTGGGGTTACGCTAAAGGTCTGAGTAGTCCAGCCTTCTGTATCCAACAGTGGCCAAAGGCAGATGCCTGAAGAGTATAAGTCAGGACAAGTATATATGATACTTTAATATTCTTTCAACATTCACCTTCTCTCAGTTCAGGAACTTCCAGAGTCAGGTATGCTTTCTGTAATAATCCTTGATGGTCTTTCTTTCAGGCAATTGCCATGTTTGGGCCCATATAAAATATTAGGACCCATTATACCTTTTGCTAAGGAGTTCCACAGACTACTGCATCAATGAAGTGCCATTCACTTTTTTTTTTTTTAACCAAAATGCTAACAGGTTTGTTTCACGCCTCCTAATTCTTGTACAGAAAAGAGATGGTGAAGGGGATGTTTATATACCCTACCTGTGCCTCCTAAGATTATACACCTCTGTTATGTCTTCTTTAGCCTTTCTAGGCTGAAGAGGGCTGGGTTACTGAACCATTTTTCATATAGAAGCAATTTCAAACTTCTCATTATTCTTATCACCCTTCTCAGAATGTTTCCTTTTGTCTATCTTTGTTTTGAGGGTACAAGAACAGCACACATTAGCCAACATTGAGTGACATAAAAATTTATACACAAGCATAACTTTGTTCTCTGCTCCTTTTATACTAATTCCTAACATTTAGTCTGTTTTTCTGTTACTGAACACTAAGATAGCATTGTTATTGAAGTATTTGTCAAAGATCCAACGTTCTGCTCAGAAATGTCAGGTAAGAACCAATCATTTCATATACAAAGTTTCCTATGTTTTCTCCCCCATTCCCTTAGTTTTATATTAATCTACACAGTATTTCATCTGCTGTTCTATTACCCTGTCAATAATTTCAAAAAGACCTTCAACAACTTCAAAATTCCCCGTGAATGTCTCTATATAAACAGGAAAATATGTCATCTCATTATTCGCATCCATTTCCAGATGACTTATGGGGTCATTCAGTCATTGAACAGTACAAATTCCAATACAAGTCACTGAAGAGTTCCATTGCTTTTAAATTTTCTTTGTGAAAAAATGATCATTTTCTCTACCCTTCTGCTTCCATTGTTTTAAACCATTACTCATTCACAAGGACCTCCCCTCTTATACCAATGTAACTTTTTTTTAAAAAAAATCTTTGTTAACAGAATTTTAAAAACCTTTTTGAAAGAGAAATAAAGTTTATTCACATTCTGGATAGCTCAGATCTTTCTAAGGCAAGATTTTATCTGTATAAGAATAGTAACACTTCCCTAATACATCACATGGATTCAGGTGGTCATCAATTCTACTTTTTATTATAGATCCTGTTACTTTTCTGGCTATGGATATCAGGTTTACAGACCTGTAATTTCCCATATCTCTCTTGGAATCCTTTCAAAAAATCAACATCGCATTTCTTGACACACTATCCTCAGGTACCAAGGCAATTTTAAGGCAATCAGTGCTACTAATTCACTTCTTTCACTTCTGAGTTCTGGGATTCCTGGGAGAATACTTTTAGGCTCTAGCAACCCAATGCAGTTCATCTTCCATAGCTCCAGAACATTTTCAAACTCAAACTTAAGGTAGCTCCTCAAATGAGCCTCATAAAAAGAAAAATGTAAGGTTGAAATATCCTTACTTTCTTTGGCAATGTACAAAAATCTGTTCAAAAAGAACTGATACCATTCCTCTGTTGTGGTCTTATTTGCTGTGAGTGGTGGGGTATCTTTGTTTGTTTGTTTTACAGTTATGCCTTGATCACCTGGGGACTCTAGAAGACTTCTTGCTCCTCCTGTGTAGGACTACAGTGTGTTGGCCTTGACCATTTGCAATATCCCACCCATCCACTCTCTCACTCTTCCTTCTCAACAGGACAGGGGAGAAAACAAGATAAAAATGCTCATGGGTTGAGACAGGTCAGGGACATCACTTACCAATAACCATCATGGGCAAAACAGACTCAACTTGACTTGGGGAAAATTAGTTTAATTTCTTACTAATTAAAATAGAGTTGTGTAGTGAGAAACAAGACAAAATTAAAACAGTACCATCCCCTTGACTTCACTCCTTCATTCCCAACTTCTCTACCTCCTCCTCCCTGAGAGGCACAGGGGGACAGGGAATGGGGTGCTGCGGTCAGTCCATAACAGCTCCTCTCTGCTGCTCCTTCTTCCTCACACGTGTCCCTGGCCCCAGCATGGGGCCCTCCCATGGGCTGCAGGGAAATACATGCTCCATCATGGTCCCTCCAGAGGTTGCAGGGAAAGACTTGTTGTACCATGGAGCTCAGAGAAGAATTCTTGGAGAAATTTAGCTTCAAATAAATCAAAATTAAATGTTCCTCTTAATATGGAAAGGATTTCATAATTCAAGTATATTTTTCAAATTTCCTTAGAGAATGCATTCTTAATTCCACCCATGAATATAATATGATGAACAGGAAAAATATAGGGCAGATTTTTCCTGTGTTAGCAGTGGATTAATTTTAATAGCTTCAGTGAAAGGACCATAGAGCTACATATTTTATATGTACAACACATAGAGTAGGATTCACAAAATGGAGAAAAAAAGAGCGATGGGAAAGGGGAAGGGGAAGAAAGGAAAAAAAGACAAGGGAAGCTGGTCATAGTTGGTCAGCTACTGTGAAAAGCTGATATTTCCTGCAAGATTTGCCAATTATACCCACTGCAATTTTTGTGAACAAAGTAGCAGACATTTTCATTTTTTCAGCATCTCTATATCTATATGTTGAAGCCAAAAAGTTCTTTTGTAAACAGACTCTAATAAGGAAGAAGTGTATACAAATGTCTTTTATTTGCTTTAAATTACCTAATCATTTTCAGTTACTGCAGCAAGGTCTTAAACCTTCTCATGTATTTCCCAGCAGGCAGGCACTCAGCAGTGGGCAGGCACATGGCAGCATGGTGACCACCTGGAAAAAAGCAATGTCCCCTGCTTCTACTGAGCTTCTAGCAGCTGTTAGAACCAATGCAGCCACACAGTCAGAGGTCCTGTTCAAGCATGCAGCCACCCAGGTTTCCAGTTGTGGGATGTATGAATCCACCTAGAAGTGGAAATTGATTGCAAGCAAAAGCATTGGAAGTGTGACCAGCTTGATGAACTGCTTTTCCTGGTGGCTGAACTGCAGAAGGAGGTGAGCAGACTGAGGAGTATTTGAGAGCCTGAGAGGGGTATTGATCAACGGAGCTGTACTCTGCCCTCTGTGATGCATAGAAGCCAACTCAGTGTGGCCACTACAGAGGCAGGTCCTGGATCTTCCTTGTGCCAGGAGGAAGACAGTGTCACAAGGGATAAGGAGGGGTGGAAGAAGGTTACAGAATGGAGTGGTAAGAGAAACTCCTCCTTACCCTCTAAGTTACCCTCTAAGATACCCTTACAGAACAGGTATGAGGCCCTGGGTACAGTAGATGTAGTGCATAATGAGAAAGAGGAGGAACCTGTGCTAACAGTCTTGCCAAGATCGGAAAGACCAACCTCTCATAACAAAACCTGCATTAAGAGCAGTGCTGAGGAGAAATAAGGGTGAGTTATGGTCATGGGCATTTCCCTCCTGTGCAGAAGAGAAGCATCCATTTGCAGACAGGATTGTCTCTTCAGAGAATTTTGCTGCCTCCCTGGGGCCTGAATTAGGGACGTTACCACAAGACTGAAAAGCCTAGTTCAACCTTCAGACTACTACCTATTTCTGCTGTTCCACTGGGGTACACATGATGTTGCAACAAAAAGTCTAAGGTCAGTCAAAAGAGACTTCAGAGCCCTAGGAAGAATGCCAAAAAATTTGGGAGCACAGGTAGTATTTTTCTCAATCCTCCTGATACCGTAAAAGCCAGTTGAAGAACTTTAGAACTCTCTAAGACTCAATTTTGGAGTTTAGAAAGCAGGCATTCTGTAATACAGCACGGGAAGATCTTTCCTACCAAACGT
>VZTL01042914.1:833-14967 GCA_013400535.1 Scopus umbretta
CCTTTTTTTTTTTTTAAATGGAGAGGTGTTGAGAACAAATTAACAAGCTAGTTATTAATCTGGTGCTCCTTAAGACCCGATTGTATTTGAAACTTGCAACAGTATATCGGCATGTAATTTAATGCAGTTTATGGCCCTGTGTTGGAGAGAAAATAACTTCAGTGTGTGGGATTGCCCTATCTATTGCAACAATATTATTCTAGGCATTTATTAAGTTTCAGACTGGCAGGGGCCAACATAAATCAGAAGTGTTGAAGTTGCTGCATATTCAGATAAGCATGCAACTGAATTGAAAATCTGGCTTATGAGGGAAGGGACAAATTATCTGGAATACCAGTATATTTGTTTCAAAAGCTACTATTTTAGGAGTTAACCCAACATCCTATGACATCCTATGAAAGGCAATCAAGAACACTACTGCCTGCAGCAGATACTGGTCCATATGAGGTAACTGCATCAGCTGTGTCAATCATGATTCACCTGTGAACAGTTTAGCCAGCAGTGAAATTTGCATTGATACACCTCTGCAGTTTTGTCACAGTAAGAAGTGTGGTGTTCTGAATTTTGGAAATGAGGTATCCTTACAGCTTTTTTTTTTTTTTTTTTTTCTTTTTGAGCAATTGGAAGCACTGATGCATGATTATGGAATCTGTCTGGAGCATCTGATGGGCAATTCTGTTTTAATACAGTCAGTGGATGCTCTTAAATGAAAAGTTATAGATTATACAATATAAACCTGGTCCTGGTATCGGTGTTGGTCACAGGAGTGATCTTGGCTATTACAGTCCAATTAAAGTCAGCAGTCTATAGGATAACATACCTAAGGAATAGTGGTGATCCTGCGCCCAGTAACTGGACTGGCAATTTCAGGGATTTAGAAAAATGAAAAGAAGGAGGTTTTCCACTTACTCTGCTGCCCTGTTGCTATTTTTTAATTTTCAAAGCTTCTTTCAAGACAACTGTTTTCCTTCCTGGATGCAAGATGCCTACGTGTCTTTTTAAAACCAATAAAAATATCAGCTCAGCTTTGCAAAAAAATACTGAACTGCAGCCAAAATGACAGCATGATGCAGGATTATTCTTGGAAGCATTATTTATGCTCAGCATGAAAGACTGAAACATGTGGACTTTTACAGACACTCAGATAGGCTTTGTCTCAGACACATAACAACTAATGAAAACATTTTCTTGGTTACTTGAAATTTAACAGAGAATTCAGATTCCAAGCAACATGATTATTCTTTTGATATACAGTAGTGAATGCAGTATTAGGAATAGAGCGATACTGCTTGAGAACCAGGAACTCCTCATAATCTAGGACTGGAATCTTGCAAATGCTTATCTGTGTGAATAAGTTTGAATATTTGCTGGGAAAAGTAGCAAGTGAGAAACGTAAACTTCAGGTGCTGGCACTTGTAGTCTGGTGTTTGAACTAATTTCTGCACTTATAGTTAAGATTGAGGAAAAAAATCGACTGAAAGATGGAAAATACTTGAAAATATTCTATTTTTTTTTTTTTTTTCAAGCTATGACGGAAGATTTAATTCTCCACGTGGAAACTAGGAAGAGGATTGTGCTGGTAAGTAAATAAGAATTTCATTCGTTCCTTGCTGCTTGAACCCAGAGACCCAGGAGGAGGGAGGGAGGGAGTGAAGCACACTGAGGGACACGGTGAGGGCCTTGAGCTGCGCTGAAGTGCTGTAAGCAATCTTGATTTGCTGCCAGCCATTATGAAATAGCATAAATCAATTTGATTCAGGAAGAACTTTGCTTTTTATAACCAGTAATCTTGATTACAAGTAACTGTAAAGATCTGCCAGCTATTATGATAGCTCCCTTGCCCATGCTGTAGGATATCTCCAGAAGTTTTCAGTTTTGTTGGCCTATAAAGTGGAATGAACTCATGCATGGCCAGTAGTGATGCTGTTGATGACCATACAGTTGGTTCTTTCAGTTTTTTCCTCTATGCTTTTATTTCTGGCCAAATAGTCTCCAAAGAAATTTGGTAGAAGCAGATAATGGGGCTTAGAGTCCATTCTTGGCACACAGCCCTTACAAATATCTAAACCGACTGACTATTTGGTATTACATGGTTATTTTGACACAATACTGAGAGAAAGAGAAATGCGAATTGTGTTCAGGTGTACAAAAGTTTGAATTTTTCACGCAGATGTGTCACTGCAAATCATGCTGCTGGTCAGCCACATGAACGGGAATGAAACAATGGAATTGGTTCAACCAATTGGAACGAACCAATGGGAAAGCCACGTGAACCAATGAACGGGAGCTACAGTTTGGATTTATCACCCACAAACTCTGTGGACCATTGTGAATGTTCTCAATTCATTCTCGGTCTTTCAGTCTCTGAGGAGCTGGCTCAGAGTTTTGTAGAAGAACGAAAGGATTGAACTTTGCTATCCCCAGCAGGCTTCAGGAGCAAAAGTGTTATTTTGTGGCAGCAGCAGAGTTAAGTTATGGGTGAGGGTGTGCCAAGTTGAAAGTTGTCAAAGCCGGGTTTGGGGTGTCTGTGGATGGAAAAAATAATTAATAGGGCTCCAGGGCTGTACCCGTTCATCTCTTTTGATAGTTCTGCAGTGAGCAATCGATTGTTGTCAGCACCTCCTTCTACGTGTGAAAGATAATAAAATACGTAATCTCTGTTATTCAAATAAAACCCTCTTCTCTTTCCCTGGTTGAAATTTGGCTTTGGTTTTATTAAGAGGCCTCCTTTAAAAAGGTGAAATTTAAGGAAAACAGAGTAAAGTTAGTGATCCTTGCAAGGTTACGAACAAAACTGTAGGGAAGGTCCTGCGTTTCTCCACCTGGAAAGGGCCTTGTAGCAAGCATGTGACCTAGAGTGGATGAGATCAAGATCTTTCCCAGTATGACTGTTGGTGAAATTGTATTTGTTCTAATCTTCTGTTACCACCGCGACTCCCAAGTATCATAAACTGAGAAAGTATTTAAGAAAAACTGTGTCATGTAGGCATGTATGAAACAATTTAAATTGTGCTGTAGATAAATGTTAGAATGAAAATTTGCTCAAAACATTTCTTTTTTTTGCGTCAAGATTTTTTTTTCACAACTTTTGACAGCAGTTTCCCAGTTTTTTTGCCCATTGTGTGAGGAATTTCTAGCTCAAGTCCTCTAGATGGTGCTATAGCTACAGCACACTGAAGTGATCTCCCTGTTAGGTTGTGTGTCTTGCTTGTTAAAATGCCACTTCACTTAAGTCATGTATCATACAAAAGGATTAATGACTTCAGCTACGATACTATTTACAGGTTTATGCAAGGAGGAATGAGCAGAGGTGGATTACCTATCCTCAGCTAAGTAAGAGTAGAACTTTTTATTTTTTATACATACAGAAATCTTGCAGGAACTGTTGTGTGGTCAAATTATCCCCTCATCTCTTGAAGCCATACCTGGAGTGCTGATGAGGGCAGAGGTGGCCAACTGTAGCCTGTGGTGCTGATTAAGTGACAGCAATAAGCCTCTTAAAACTCCCAGCAGATGTTGCTGCTTTTGTATGCTAATGGAAACTTCACAAACCATTTTCTCTTCCTTCTGAGAGCAGATGTAAGCACATGCAAATAGCTTTCTTATATCAAGAGCAAATTGATAATAACCTTGGTTCAGTTGTAAGGCAGAAGCTGTAGGGGCACTTTATTTGGTAATTGCAGAAAGCTTACGCAGAACTTCATCAAAATTAATTTTTTTTTGTATTCTGCTAACTTTCCTTGTATTGCAGCAGTTAAGCAAAATCTGAATTGTGAGCACATTGCTACCTCGGCTTTTAAACCACCTACTCGGAGGCTTTCAGGCTGGCATGTGAATCTGCTCTAGTACATTTGCCTTATCACCTCTAAGGTAGCCACTCTGCTGCTACCCTGGTTATTTCAGTGGGTAAATTTTAGTCAAAACAGGCACGTCAGCTTATCAGTACTATTCCTGAGCTTTTGGTGACCTAATATGATGCTTCATGTGGTCTGCTCTGAATATACAGTAAAAAGAGTTGTACATCACAGAGGAGGGTGCCCTGCCATATATGCTAATGTTCCACAGTGCTGCCTTGATAGGAAACACCCACTGAAGCAGTAAGGGTTTAGAGAATGACTCTACTGATGGCTGAATCATATCGAGGTTAGTACTGCTGCTGACAGTGAGGGCTGTGTTTGTGATTAACTTGTATGGAAACACTGGGCTCCAGAAGTTGAAAACAGAGGGGCGTAATCTGTGAAAGGGACCAACTGTCCAGTTTCTCTTATAACTGAGCCTTATGTTTAACTCAAGAGTACAGACTGTCCTTTGTAAGAATCAGAAAGAACTTCACCATCTTTGTAAGACATCTGTCTGTAAAAGGTGTCTCCAGACAATAATAAAGGAGTAGCCCGAGCAATGGAACTGCATTTTAAAACTTTTCACTTCAATAATTGCATCCTTTCTGATGTAAGTTGGCACCCTGCATTTTAGATTCTTTGCAGGGCTGGACAAAATGTGGTCAGCATTTTCGAAATAAATAATGTAAGGTGCTTTTTGTACTTCTGTTTTATGAGATGAAATACTGATCTCTTCTACACTTTCACTGTTAAAGCATCTGTAATAGTCTTCATAGAGTAGAGAGTTTACTCACCGGCCAGATTTCATTTTGGGTAGCAGCCGTCTCTCCAAAGGTCAGCTATAGTTTCTATCAGATGTTGCAATAGTGATTTTGAGATGACTCACAACAGCAGCTTAGGTTCAGTATTTTTAAATTCCTGTCTTAGATGGCTATGTAGTGTTATTTGCCCTCTTTAAAGTACAGCTGTCCTTCAACCCAGAAGATAAGTGAATGACCGTAGCATCTGTAAAGTTTGCGTATGTATTTTTCATATTGCTGAGGCATTTTGGTTTGCAAGAATCGAAGGCAAACCCACAAGCTTCTGTGACCTGTTCTGGGTACTAAGTGTGCGTATGCACATTCAAAAGTTCAACAAAGTTAACCAGAAACTAGATGGTTCCCTGCCAACCACCAGTTCAAGTGAAAATGCCTACTTTAATACTTTGCGTGTCTGCAGTGTAGTGGCTAACCTTGGGACACAGCAGGTTGTAGGTGCTAGTAAAAGCTTGGGGTTGGGGCTCTTAAACAAGAACAGCCTTTTTCCCCACTCTGTGGTGGTCAAATGTGAGATGCAGTATCAGACCGTCCTGGCTGGCTGTAGTTGCCGTCTTGAGAGAAAGAACAGATACAGCTGGGCTCCCGGCAGTTTGTGTCTTTATACATAACCATCAAAAAGCCTGGACTATCCAACTTCCAGTGGATAGGAAACTAGTAGAGAACTGGGGTAAAATTTATTATTGACATTTTTTGGACAAGGCAAGAGCTATATTTCCCATTATTTGAGTATTCGTATTTGAAGAAAGTCCCAGTTAAACTACTGTCTAAAAATACAACCTGTATTTTGATGATGCAGTATTCTCATTTATTATTTCTTCACCTCAGTTTGGTCCAGAAGTAGGAGTTCCAAAACATTATAAAGAGTCAGTGTTTGTAAAGCAAAGAAATCTGAAACCATCACAAGAAGTGTACACACATAATTAGATATCATGAGATTTCTCCATCACTAATGATACCAGCTCATTTATTAGTGTAAGACTGCTTGGAGCAATTTTGCTATTAGGAGTTTCTCCTAAAGGCTTTGCAATTATTCTGGGAAAATCAGAATTCCTCGTTTTAAAGAAAAGCAAATGCGATTGTAGAATTTATTTTACATCGCTAATCTATTTGGAAAGCATCTGTGTTTATAGATAACGCTGACTCTTTCACTAAACGCTGCCCCTTGTGCGTGGCAGGAGAATGCTGTGACCAATAACTCCTAGACTGGATTACCTGAAAGCCAAGAGAAAGGGAGCTCTTGGTAGAGACACTTGTTCTGAGATTCACATCCATTACTTGTCTGACAGAACTCAAGTTACTAAAAACTTTGTCCAGTGGGAAAACTGTGGAGTTTTTTTGTAGTTGTTATAATAATCAGAATTAGCGCAACTAGAGACTTGTTCTTTTGGTATTGGTGTTAATCTTGTTTTTAACCCTTCTTTGTAGGTATCTCAAGATTCTGTATCTGGGTCCAAAACCAGAAATAAATTCAGTAATAAACCAGAAAGCTTTTAGAGGCGGTATGTGGCCGTTGTGAAACTTTGGAAGGAGTAGGGGTTTGTGCTAGATTTTGTTTTATAACCCAGTATTGCAGCCCCACCAGTTGCATTCTTCCTGCGTGTGCCACTGTAACTTAGTGAACCCTTAGATGCTTTAGTCACCGTCCTTAGTTCCATATTGGCTAACCAGTAAACTGCATTATTCAGTTCAATCTTTCTACAGCTAGAAAGCTTAGAAAAAAGCCGACGGAACGATAGTTCTGAAGGTACACTGAAGTGGTGTCAAAACAGCATCCTGTGACAAATTTCTGTAGTGCTTTTGGAACTGGCAGGCTCTCAAGTAAATGTAAATATATGACTTCGACATCATTAGAGTGGAACCAGAAGCCACAGTGAAATACTGTATGCTATCTTTCATGTGGTGGAAATGTTTCTGCGAGGTTGTACATGTGAATTAAAAAATAGCCATTGGCACATGGTTTCCAAGTGACCAATGTATAAACATGGGTACGTGCTCTCTAAACACAACTTGCATTACACTATCAATCATGATTTGTGGGATTCTGTGTTGTCTCTCAAGCGGACACTTCGGTGCATCATCAATAGTGGTGATCTGTGATGTAAGGGTGGGAGCTACTGCCAAGTGCTAAATGTTGAAGGCACTTTTCAGTCTAATCCATCTCCTTTCCCCTTCCTTTGTGGATCTGATTAATGTTTTCTCAAAATAGAATACCCCATTTCTCGAATGTAAGTTTTCACAACAGCTTACTGAGTAGGGGGATTTATTTTGTTTCTTTTGGGAAAATCTCATCTCCTTTAGATACTGGCTTTTCAGAGGGTGCCAGTTATTGGAGTGTCTGAATAGATCACAGGCAGAGATAGTATATCCCAATATCCCCTGGAGCTCAGGGAGAAAAGTGAAATGGGAAACTGCAGCACCAGAAGGTGACGATGTCCTTCCCTTTATCCTGACATCCTAATATCTGTCCTGGATTTCATGCAAAATCCAGGTTCAACTCCTCACTATGTTAGAGGCAGGTTTCCCATCTTCTGAGCAGTTGTTTTAAATCAATATTGCATCCTATGTTTGGTGTGGCTTTTTCCCAGTCTATCTTTTTGTTGCTGTTTTACTTTGACCCATTAAATATTTAAATATTTTTTTTTAGGAAAATTTTCTCATCTCATCCACTGAAATTGCACATGAATGAAAATTCAAAAGCATTGCCAGCTTCCTTACGTACAGCAGCTATTAAAAGAAAATAAGTTCAGTAGCAATTCAGTGTTAAACTGTTATCATAATTTGTAAGTGACAGTGCAGAGTGCTGGTATTTACAGCTTCTCAGGCTGTGAGTCTCTTGATCAAAGACACAGGCTCTGCTGTGGTATGGGTCTGTTGTTTGATGGCGTTTGTCATATAGTGTCGTCTTCTTCCTCTCTGACAAGTGAACGTGAGCCTGTTCTGCGTGTGCAGCCCAAGGGTTTACACTGAATCAACTCTGCTTGGGACTCCCACGGCAGTATAATAAACAGCTTTGGTTCTAAACTTAAAATTCTTTTAAAAAAATGCCAGCGATAGTTGTCAAACATATGTTAACAGGATACCTGAGAGGATCTTTCTTTCATATCCAAATTCCAATAAAAAATTATTTCTGATGCCAGACTAAGCTCACTGGACATAAGTGAAGTTTTGGTTTCAGCATGCTCACTGTGCAGGTAGAATGCAATTCAGGCAAGTAGAATGTAACCATTAGTCACCACCAGCACAGTTTTTAAAAAATAGATTTTTTTTTTTTTTTAATTTAAATCAAGGATTGTTTTGTTCTTAAGTTGTATCGGATGGATGTAATTTTCTTTGGGAAGTCAGCTTTTAACTCTTTATGCTGGCAAGCTGCTATTCTCATTTATTCCAATCTGTTCCTATGTCTTAATCTAGGAAATTTCTCTTTCAAGTTGCCAGTCTTATGATGGTTCAACTGTGCTGACTTGGCTGCCTGTAATTTTGAGTGAGTGGGAGATGGGAATTGGCTTCAATTCAAGGGCTGCCAGCAGAATGCTAGAATACAATCTCAGGTAGTGATCCTGGAATGTGCTTAGCTGGCTGCCCAGAGTGCCAGCTGAAATCTGAGTAGCTCAGGTTATTTAAAAAGTTTGCTGTACATTGAGTGTGAGTCTTCTTGTGGGGTTTGTCCTCCTTCTGCTTACGGTGATGCAGGCGGCGTTGTCCGTGACAGCACGTTAATTAGAAGTGAGACAATGGCAAGTCCCGTAACTGCTGAGCAGTGGCATTGATGCATTAGGGATGATGTTTAAATAGCACTTCTTGGTCAAGCAATCTTGACATAACATGGAGCCATGAGAAGGTGAGCCTGCATTCCATGCCTAAAGCAGGTAAGCAAGCAGGTGAGGCTGCAGTTTGGCCCCCAGGTGCTGGCTGTGTGCCGGCAGCTGGTCAGTCCCTTGTTAAGATCCCTCCGCGTGCACATACCTGCACTCTGCCCTCCTGATCAAAGTTTTTCCCCTGTTACGTAGTTTCTAAAGCGAGTTTCTCTACCTTACGCCTCTAATCCTGGATTACGCTTAGTCCTGGTAAATTTTCTGTGACCCAACTACCACCACAGCTCTCATGCCTTCAGTGCGCTTGACTTCTTGACTGGTAACGTGATGAAGGTGGAACAGATACATGGTTATGCAAAAAAATTGAAACTTTGAAGAATGTCCTGAACGTTTCTTACTGTCAATTTTACAATTTCTGGGAAAGAACTAAGTCATGCAGTGGTTCTTGCAGTTGGGTAAAGTGCTTTAATGTGGCATTAGAAAAGGAACATTTTAGAATGCTTGCTACTTAGTGAATGACACACTTGATTAATGTTCATCTTTGGTCAAAAGTACCTTTTAGTTTGGATTTAATCAGCCAGTTGTGCCATGATGATGTAGCTCTATTTCTGGCCTAGTTCTGTGCTAGAATGAACACTGCATTAAGGCATAAATATCTTAACAACTTTAACCACACGCTAGGCTTTCTAGAAAGCATACTTAAGAACTAAAATTGTAAACTATTCATAAATGTCTAGTTAGTTGACCACTCTTTGGTAAAGATAAGAGCTTTGAAGCAAGCCTGGACTTTTCTGTGCAGCCTTTTAAATCCCGGCTGGGACTGAATGATCTTTAACAAAAAGCCAACCAAGGCTACAGATTGGAGCCAATCTAGTACAGATCCTCCACTGCTCCATCATTTGGAAATTCAGAATCTCTTAGGAAAAGCTGTAATAATTGACTTGGCAGATTATTAAGTACAACTGCTGCCACATGTAGGGCTTTTTCCTGCTCAAATTTTAGCGAACAGCATTTCTTTGGAGCTACCCAGCATACTTCTACCTTGAAACAAATTTTGTGCTTTCTTGTGGTTTGATGCTGTACTGAGCAAAGGAGGATGGACATTTGAGGCAGTCAAGTCACACAGTACCTGGAAGGCTGAAATCTCAGTCTCCTTTCTTTGCACTGTCTCAGTTCTCTTCCCATTCAAATCAATGGCAGCACTATAATTTTAATGGGGTCACATCTAGTTTTTTGAGAGCTGGTGCAAGTTTCCCTTCCAGGAAGATAGCAAATTGGTATTAGTATTTATAATGCCTGAAGAGGACTGGGTATGATGTAGTGAAGATAAACCAGAGACAGGCACTGTTTACTAATGCTTGCAGAAGTTCTTTGGTAAGTACCTGATCCTGAATTCTGCCTTCATTTTGAAGGCTTGGTGGTTAGTATCAGCGCTTCCATAGTGGATCAGAGCTGTGATATTGTAGGCCAGTATCTTGTGTCTGACAATACTCAGTATATTGTGCTCTTACAGGTAGGTGAGGGACATTTTGCTATACAAATGTTAAAAAGAAAGAATCATTTTTTCTGTGCAAAGAGTTCATCTTATGTTGGGGATCTTAAGTTCCTTAACCTCATGAAGAACCAGAAGGTCTTGGCCTGTTAATGATGTGTTGCATGATCTTGAGCAAACTACTTTCCTTCCTTGTGCCTCTGCTTCCCCTCTCACTCTCTTCTGTAAGTTTTCCAGAGCACAGACCTTCTGCTGTGTGCTTGCTCAGTGTCTAGTACAATGGGGCCCCGATCTCTGTTGGGGCCTCTAAATACTACCACTGTATAAAATAAAAAATAATCCTTCTTGCAAATAGGGGTGCAGGCTGGGAATTTCAAAAGGGCAGAAGAACGAGCCAGTTTTCCTGGACTCTGTTAAAAGTCAAAGTTTTATGCTCAGAGACTTATGGCAATTTTCCGAGCCCAGTCCTGTTGCTGTTGGCTTCAGTGATGTAGGACAGCAGAACAGACTCCAGAAATCTTCCATTATATCTGTCTACCCTTTTAGATGTCACAAGTGAGATTTTTAGTGTAACAGACTGAACCTTAGATAAGATTCCATGTCGTAATTACCAGTGGGATTTATTTGTCCAATTCTTTAAGCACTGAGTGGAAAAAATGCACGTACATTGCTTCAGTAAAGAAAAGGGAAGTGTGTTCATTTTTCCCCTCTAAGCTAACTCAAGAATAAGATGACATGTAAGCATGGATGGGCAAAAAGATAAAGTTAGTTATTTATCAAAACAAATATTCAGACTTTTCCTGTACCTAATATGAGTATTTGGAATAGAGCTATAGAATGGCTGTAAAGTTTTGATTTTTTGTTTTCCTTGGGTTTTTTTAGCTGTAAATGTAAGCTAAATTAAACTGATAGTTTTAATTAAATTTGAATTGGCTATGGTATTACACCACTTTAAAAGCCACTGGAGACACTCAGGTTGCATTTAAAATCTAGTATTGTAATTAGTGATATCTACATTTATTATTGTGGTAACTGCACTTTAAAGAATGTATTCAGTACTAAACAAAGCTACCAAATCTTAACAGAAATACCAAATCTTAACAGCATGTTGATTTCAGCTACACTTTACTCCCTTGGTCAACCTCTTAGGTGAACTTGGATACTAAAGCTAAGCTTTAGAAAGCTAATCAGGAGAAAGTGTAAAAGTTGAGGGACAAAAATTAAATACTTTCCCTTGAAGTTAAATAACTGTTTGCAGATGGAGTCTTCTGATCTTGTCTGCCACCCCCGTGTCTAAGGTGCTACTAAACGTTCCGTGCTAACCAGTGTATCTTGCAGACTTAAATGCATTTTTCCACATGGTGTCCCAGGAAGTGAGGAAAGCAGGAGGTAAAATCAGTTCTTAGGTGCAGCACCATCTTTTCATCTGTTCGACTTGCTGTCTGACTTGCTCTTTCAGCCCTGTGGAAACTGAATACAGAGGATGGTGGTGGGTGTATGCTGTCATGTAATCTGAGCTAATAGCAGTGCAAAGTAGGGTAAAATTTACTACTAATGTTATTCTCACCACCCCGGACACCTTTATTGTGAGGCTTTTGTTCCGAAGGGGAATTTGTTAGGATGTCGCTGTATTCATGAGGCTCCATCCATTGGCTGCACCCCCTGTCGTTACTCTCATTGCATGGGCCTCATTTGGGATTTTCAGGACATGTTTATTCATCTGCGAAGGAGTGGGCTTTGTCCTGCTTTCCATACAGTTGACTGATTTAGCTTCCTATTAAGTGAAGGGGGTGTAAGCATAAGGGAGCGGCAAAAGGCAGTATTTCGCCAAATTTAGCCAGGAAGGCCAGCGTTTCTGTGGGAATATTAAATTGGCTGTGGTCCCCTAGTTGAGATAGATTTCCCATATTAATTCTGTGGGCTACCTGAATGTTCCAGAGAAAGGACACAGTCTTAAATGCTAGGTTGAAAAGCATTTAAGCTTTCCTTGTACTAAGCTAGTGAAGAGGTTCTTGGCATAATTTGGTTCCTAACTAAGCTGCATCGGCATCCTCGGGCTGTTCTAAGAACTGCCTCACTCCTCAGTGTCATGCTGTCCTCTTCTTCCACGTTGGGTCTCAGAAGTGCTTTCCCTGGAGATTTTCCCCACAGTTGCAATCACCGCTTTAGGATTCTCTTACGCTGCTTTGACCATACTGTGCACTGTAAAGGGGCTGAGATCGGGGGAAAGGATCTAACTGAAGGTTTTAGAGTAATTTCTGCAGAACCATATTGATTTCATCTCTATTAAATTCATTGAGTTTTCCCATAAGGGCTTTTTAATTTAACTGTTGCTAAAAAATGCTGCACAAATTACCTGGCAAGAATGCTGTGGAGTTATAAGCCCTTCAGGCAGTCCCTTAAAGGCAAAGCAGTAAAGTTGGGTGAACTATTCACAGCCAGGAGCTTTTTATTCAATGAATTTACCACTTTGTCTGTTCACAGATTACTGACAAACAGCCACTGACTTTTTATGAATTTGTTCATTATCCCAAATTATTCAATGCCTGGTTTATGCAATGCAGTTTTAGCTTCGGGGCTGCTGGCGGACTGATCCACAAGTATTGTTTGAATACCACTGTTTGTAATTCTTACAGAAAAGCCCTATAAAATTCAATAGAGGCCTGGTGTTTTATTTCTGGGCACGTCTATAAAACTTAGCAGAAAATTATATCCTTACCATAAAATTCTACAGCTTGGTTTAAACTAGTTATAATTTTCTACTGATTTCTGAATGTTTTTAGTAGCATTTATGTAAAAAAGTTTATTTCATCACTGTTACTCTCAAGTTTTTGTAGTTTCTTAGAGCAGAGAGAGTTGATAACATGGATGTAAATCTTTGAGAATTGACCTCTTTTACCCTTGAGTTTGTTTGGTTATACTCCAATTATGCTGATGCCCATTATAAGACCATTTTTTACTATTGGAGTGTAAATGAGTATCAGACCCTACTTGGTTCTGTCTACCATTAATCCTAAAATTAAAACTGAGGCATATAAAAAGGGACTGCCTAATATGCAAGTACATTAGATTTCTCGGTCCTTTTCAGTGGAATTAAATGCCCATGTGGTAGTCCTCGAGGAACAAAGTTTCATTAGTGAGAATCGGGTTCCACTCAAATGCCAAGATATCTCAGAACTTTTCAGAAGTGTTTTCTTGGGTCCAGGCATGCACCTTGAAAGTGGTATGACTGTTACAAACTCTTAACACCGGTGTTGTTCCATTGAGATAAATAGCTTTGGTTATTTGCTTAAATGAAGATACAAAATTCTCTTCCGATCAGTTGTGTTGGCTTGGATTTGTTATTTTATGATGTTTTTAAATGTGTTCCCCACTGTCTTATTCTGGCATACAAGAAAATGTACAGGTCCATGGAGAAGGAATTAATGCTCTGATGTGTTTGGTAGACAAGACTGTTACAAAGTCTTTGATGTGCAAATTTGCACAAGGAAGCAGTAATTTACCTGATGGATTGTGTGGTATCTCCTTTTTGTAGTAATAATGGTACTGTGGAATCGTAGAGTCATAGAATTGTTTAGGTTGGAAAAGACCTTTAAGATCAAGTCCAGCTGTTAACCTAGAACTGCCAAGTCCACCACTAAACTATGTCCCTAAGCGCCACATCTGCGTGTCTTTTAAATACCTCCAGGGACGGGGACTCAACCACTTCCCCGAGCAGCCTGTTCCAATGCTTGACGATCCTTTTGGTGAAGACATTTTTCCTAATATCCAATCTAAACCTCCCCTGACATAACTTGAGGTCCTTTCCTCTCGTCCTGTCACATGTTACTTGGGAAAAAAGACTGACACCCACCTAGCAACGACCTCCTTTTAGGAAATTTTAGAGAGCGATAAGGTCTCCCCTCAGCCTCCTTGTCTCCAGGCTAAACAACCCCAGTTCCCTCAGCCGCTCCTCATAAGACTGTTGTGGTTTAACCCCAGTCGGTAACTTAGCGCCACACAGCCGCTCACTCCCCCTCCCCACCCCTGGTGGGATGGAGAGAGAATCGGGGAAAAAAAAAAGTAAAACCTGTGGGTCGAGATAAAGGCAGTTTAACAGGACAGCAGAGGAAGAGAAAATAATAATGATAAAAGAATATACAAAACAAGTGCTGCACAATGCAATTGCTCACC
>VZTL01042914.1:15288-25907 GCA_013400535.1 Scopus umbretta
AACCCAGCGAAGAGTACACTCATCCAGGTCATGAGCAGCCAGTTTCTCCAGGAGAATGCTGTGGGAAACAGTGTCAAAGGCTTTACTAATGTCCAGGTAGACAATATCCACAGCCTTTCCCTTACCCACTAAGCAGGTCACCTTGTCATAGAAGGAGATCAGGTTAGTCAAGCAGGACCTGCCTTTCATAAACCCATGCTGACAGAGCCTGATCACCTGGTTGTACTGTACATGCTGCATGATGGCACTCCAGATGATCTGCTCCATAATCTTCCCTGGCACTGAGGTCAAACTGACAGGCCTGTAGTTCCCTGGATCCTTCTTTAGGCCCTTCTTGTAGATGGGCATCACGTTTGCTAACGTCTAGTCCGCTGGCGCCTCCCTTCTTAGCCAAGACTGCTGATAAAGGATTGAAAGTGGCTTGGTGAGCGCTTCCGCCAGCTTCCTCAGTACTGTTGGGGGGATCCCATCCAGCCCCATAGACTTGTGTGTGTCTAAGTGGTGTAGCAGGTTGCTAACCATTTCCCCTTGGCTTGTGGGGGCTTCATTCTGCCCCCATCCATTACCAACCATCTCATTAACTCCTAGTGCTATGTTATCAGCATGGTTTAAGGAAATCTCTCTACAAGCCACTGCCCATGTAACAGGCTGGGTGCCACTCATGGTTTGCAGCCACATCACTGCTGAAGTACTGTATGAGAAAGGTGGATTGTAGGTTTTGCTACTTTTGCTTCTGGCACTTGGCAGTGTTTCTTTTATCCTACCTGAAATACTAACTTCCAGTGACCTGTTGAATGGAAGGAGGACGTTAGTTTACCTGCTAACTCTGTTGCCCTGGAACAGAGATGTCTTTAAGATGTCTTTAGCTAGTCAAATATAAAAATAATTAAAATATCACTGGATGACATTTCTATAGTGCGTTGGTGTTTCTGTAAGACATAATAAAATAGTCAGTGCTTGAACAGATGGATATAGCCACAATCCTTCTGAAGACGTTATTTTAAGGATGTGGATTATACTGGATTAATAGGCCAGTAACTTGGCAGAACTCAGCTTTTTGGCGTTTCAACTTGTAGAGCTAGTTATAATTTCCAGTGATTTAGCTGTAAGTTACACCATTTACAAAAGATGAAAATTAACTTCTAAAATATGGATTATTTTTTTCCTTTAATGAAAATTCTATTTCTAGATAATTCTAAGAACCTTAATTCTTTTAACTGCCAAACTGTTTCCTCTGGGCTAAACTTTGACAGATACTTAGGATTATCAGGTTAACATGTAATGGATAAAAGATGGTGAGAGGCTATGGAAGAGAAAGCCATTGTTAATGAACATCAGTTTTCAGTAGTGGGTTGTTTTTTTTGATCCATCGGAAGATTTAAAAAACTGGATGCCTGTCAGGAAAGTATTACTGGTCATGATAAATCGTGTGGTCTTTAAATGAAATATTTAGCAACACTGGAATTCTGCTGAAGTTAATGGTATCTTCTTGTTCAGCAAGAAGGAATAGAGGTGGTACTGTGACCTCCAGAAACCCATACTACAATAGATCTTAATAATGGTGTGTATTTCTTGGTTTAGATTTGGAAGCTGGTACATGTTGCCATGAGTTCTGCAAAATAAACTTGACTTTAGCCTGAGAAAATTCATTGAAAGGACCCAGGATGGTGTCATGAAGGAGTGGAATGCACCTCACTCAAAAGAGAGAAGCAGCAATGTTTTTTTGAGGTTGAATAATAATTTTGGCAGAGTTCAGTGAGTTTGATGGAATTTAACAAAGTTTAACAGGGGTTTACCAACATTCAGTAAGTTTGATGGCAAAGCTCACTCTGTTAATTACTGCATGAAAGAAACATACAAAGGAAAATTCAGTTATACTCGAGTTAGAATGATTCACAGGGAGACCGGGGGTACAAAAGGGTAAGGAGGACCTTCCCATTGAGTGACGAGGTTCAGAGTAGACCCCCTTGCTTTCTAACTAAACTCCTGGTGGAGCTTAGGTATGGCTAGGTCCAATCTTAGTCTCAGGTTTGGACAATGGTTTATATCTAAGGGATTGTATATGCAAAATTTATCAATTCAGCATGCAAAGTTACCAAGAAAAAGATCAAAGTTACCATACTACAAGGTTATGCGTGATATCAGTTGCTTACGAAAGATCTGCTGTTGGTAGAAGGTGTCTCTGTCTCAAGGAGCAACCTTGAGAGGTGTCCCAGCTGAAGGAGAGATCACTGCCATCACTGCCATCTCCTGCCTAGCAGGAGAGCTCAAAGGCGGCTCACTCAGGCTGTCGTATTTATAAGATATTGGCTCCTAGTCAAATTACATGTGACAGGAAAGGTATGCATGATGCTCCTTGTATCCACAACTTTCTTTGTTCCTTAATCAATGAGTCTTGGAAAAGCCACCCGCTATTGATGTGTGAATTGTGCGATCGGTGTTCAAGCTCATGTGCGTCAATGCTCTCTGTGCCACTCGGCTCCTTTGTGGGTTCTCAAAGAGCAGACCGGAACCGAAGGAGTTCTTGGCCTGGCCACGGCTCAGGCCTTTACCTCCTTTGAAGCCTGTACCAAACTACTGCTAGAGTTTGGTTAAGAGATTAGCATGTCCATCACAGATAGTTACAGGAATCGTCCCTTCCATTTCAAAGAAACAAGGCATATAAAGGAAAACTAGCATCTTTTATGAGGCTGTCTCATAAAATTGGAAGGAACACTGTCTCAGAGCACCAACATAAGTCTGTCATAGTAAAATTCTTCAGCAAAGGCTTTTGAGAACTCTTTTGGGGTGCTCTGTTGTGTACAATTGTTTCACTACTGTTGTAGCCTGGCACAAGGGATGAGAGCCGGCTTAAAGGAGGAATGGTAGCTTTTATGCAGTTTCTTTTAACTTACAGGAAAACAAGTTTAAATGGATCAATTTCTTATTACCCACTGTCATTAAAAAGAATGTTAGAGAGATTTCATCAGCATTAGTTTACTACATTATTAATAAAGTTATCATTAAAATCTTAACAGTTACTATGCAATGCTATTTGAACTATCACAGTTATCTTTTATACTTAGCATGGTAGTAACAGCAGCATCTCAAACGGCAGTGTATCATGGTGCCCACATTCTTGAAAGCTGGTATAAATCTTGCATGTCTTCTTGAATCCGTAGTATCTGAGTGTTTAACAGCTATAGTGTGCAGACATGTGTTGTTTTTTGGTAATCTGGTAAAGCAGTGTAATAAAAAAAAGGGTACATTTTCCAGTCACATGGTTATGAGAACTTTCCTTAATTCAAATTTAATATTAAATGTCTTCAGAGATACCAGTTCTGGAAAAAAGCAGACATAGTTCATTTACATGGTTGTACATAAAATAAAGTTGTATGGTGTAGTTAATGCTTCTCAAGTTTAATGTATGCTACCTTGGGAAGACTCTTTAGACACTTGGAGAAAACCCATAAAAAGACTTAATCTCAAATATTGATCTCTCGAGATCAGAAGATTATACTGCATAGCCAAAGTACGGAATGATAAAATTGTTAGGACATTCATGGAGAAACCGTATTTTATCCTGTGAGTTTACAAGGGGGTTCCTGAATCTAACTTTTGTCTTTAGGTCTGAGTAAATAAACATATCGTTCTTTGCCTTTTTTTTTTTTTTTTTGCTTGAAAGGTTTAACAGGACTGACTGAGGTGTTTTGCCATTTGCAATTGTGCCTTTGCTGTGTTAAGGTAAGCGTAGACCTGCAGTTGGCCTTGAGCCAGGCTTTGGTGAAATGTCTGGAAATAAACTTGTTAGAGAAACTTCCATATTGCTGTCAGGGAGATGTTTTATCAATTGTTTTCCACAGTGCATTTTGAACTGCGTCTCTACTACATCGTGTTTCAGGTATCCTAACCTAAAATACCATGGCTTGTAGAAATGTTTTTAAAAAGTCTACCGTGACGTATCATTGGAACAATCTGACATTATTCCATGTACATGTCCTCCACTGCTCAAGTTTTACTTAAAGTGTCCATGATTACACACTAATCAAAGGATGTTCTATGTGTTCTCAGCAAAGAATTCATATACCAATCTGCAGAACTGCTCCAGAACACCAGCTAGTTTTCTTACTGTGCTTTAAATGTGTGAGATGCTGAGTGTTCAGTATTTTAAGGGATTATCTTAAGTGAAGAACATAGTGGAAAAAGTGCAAGTGCTTTGTTTTGCTGTTATTTTTTTCAAGTCTTTGGGAAAGATTTGCAATGTCCTTGCATGCTCCATAGCATCTTTACATGATCTTTTGATTGTCTTTGTCAAATTAATACGCCTTTTATTATTGCATTGCAGAGTGTCTTTCAGCCCTTAGAGCATGTAAATGTTATGATAATGAGAAGCTCTTACTGAGACTAGCATGTGGCATCTGGAAGCTTTATAAAATGGCTGAAGACACCTACCCCCTCTTTGTTCCACCTCAATATGAGAGGTTGAAAATTTAGCACTTGCAAAGCATCGTGTCAGGCCTTGTAAAAGTATTCATATGAGTTGTGACTGGTATTGCATAGCAGGGGTGCCAATGGGGACCGCCACCCTGTCAGCTCTGTAACGAGGAACTTTCACAAGAGTATGGCATTAGTACAGACAGTCTATCACATTTTAGCAGCACATCTGCAAGAAGGCAACAAAAAATTGCTGTTATTGTCCTATCCTTTTTCCTGTGCTTTCCACATGCAATCCAGCAAGCCTTCTTGGTTTAGAATATATTATCTGGAATAGCATTCACTAGAGAACTTGGCTTACTTAGTCTTGCATGAAAACACCACTGCTTCTAGCTCTAGGCTCAGCACCAGAACAATGGAATCTCCAGTGCTGGATCTGGTAGAATGCTTTTAGGGACCTCTGCCACAGGAAGGAAATAGTGCTCAACAAGCATCTCAGTCAGATTTACATCAGTTGAGCCCACAGCACCTCATCCTTTGCTGGGATATGTAATCTGGCTGTCTATATTTTTTTCATTCTTTTAACACATGCCCTCACCCAAAAAAACACCCAGCAAAACGAACCAACCCAAAACTCATAGGTCTAATTTTCCTCTCTGAACTTTGGTGCTCGTTGTTGAACTGATTTCACTGCATTCCCTCCTGCTGTGTGCTGGTATAAACAGGAAGATCAGGCCTTGTGTGTGTTCCTTTTCGTCTTGATTTGATGTATGCTACTTACATCTATTGCTGATTTTGGCCTCTTGTTCTGTGCCAACACAGTTTAGGAAATGTAAGTGAATTGTTGTATATTATTATTCTCCCTGGCTTCAGCTGATGGCCCCTTGCTTTCAAAATAGCAGCTGAGAAACAGTTCACCTACATCCGTCCAACTCTTGCCTTTCCAGTCTCTATAGAAAATAGAATCCCCCTTCTCCCTTCACTCATCCTTTCTCACGCTTTGGAGGCCAATCCCAGCAAATCTTCACTCACCACCGTATCTTCTCTAAAAACCTGAATTGTTTTTGGTGCCCTCTGATGTACCTTCGTTGTTTTACAAATGTTTTCTCTGAACTAAATGGGAATGGAGTGATGCGTAGTATTGTGAAATTAGACTGTGTTCCACACAAAATTCCTAAATAACTTTGATTTATCCTCCACATTTATTTATACCTTTCAGTGTCTCTCACCTTTGCCTTTTTGTTCTTTACACAGCTGGTTTTCTCTGGAAATCTCTCTGCTAAGGAAATAAAGTCCTAGTGAGGAATACTGAGCTGATTCTAACTGTCAGTTTTCCCAACTCTGTACCAATATAATTGCAGTAGTTTAAGCTGAATTATTTCTCTTTGCATTTGGTTCTAAGATCACACTTGAATCCATTCCATCCTTTCCCATTCATGTACTTAATTTGGGTAAGAACACTGGGTTCAGAAACAACGCTTGACCTTGGCTGCCTGTGTAGAAGGTAGCCTGGTAAATGGGACTCTCTGCTGCCACAAACTGCAAGGTACTGGGCCTAGGACTACTCTGTTAAAATGGACTACTCTGTTAAAACAAACAAAAAAAAACCCAAACCAAAACAAACCCACCTGCATTAGTGCTACTTTTTGTGCTCCATGTGTATACATTAGGAGGACAGATACATTCAGGAATCTGAGCCAGTTGTCTACCATAGCATTTCTGATTTAAAATTTGCTAGGCGGTGAAAGTATTATGATTTCTTGGGCATACCATCGTAGTTATTTGCTATCTTTTATAGTCCTTTTGGAATATATTTTACATTCCTGATATTTTCAGATTGAGTGGTACTTCTGAGGGCTTTCTAAAGTAAGAAGCGTAAAGAACCCTAACCCTGGGGCTGATTTGGAAATTCATCATTATGGAAATAATTTGTCAAAAGAGCTTTGTTCCTATTTTGGCACTGGAAGGATTAGTTAACCAGACTTTTCTCAAGTGCTCAACAGATATCTGAGAATTCAGCTCTTTTATAACCAGCATTTCTGTATCCATCATGTGAAAAATCATATTCCTGTTTCTAACGGACTAGAAGATGTGGATGGGGAAGTATCTGGCAACTAGTAAATGAGTCATCTTATAGAAATAACATGGATCTGTCTTAAGTTGACACCACCTCACTCAGAATATACTTCTGGTGATGCTTCCTGAAGGTACAACGTGTTAAGCTTCTGGAAGTGCCTGTTCATAGTGTGTCTTTTGGAGCTACGTAGAGATATCTTTAGGATTAAATTGTGTTCTCATGGATTTCATCCTTTGGCAGTTGCCCTTCCTTCAGAAATTTTAACCTTTTGGAAATCTTTGTGAAATTTGTGTGTCAGCAAAGTCCATGCAAATTCATTTAATCAATGAAGAGAATGTTGATAGAAGATTTTCAGTAGTTACTCCAGTGAGGAAATGTCAGATACTGAAGATACATAACCAAGGAAAACCAAAGAGCTTAAAATCTAAGTTACCCTTATTGATGGTTTTCTTTGTTTGATCTTTCTCTAGTCTTTGCTAACAAAGTCTTCTAAGGATCAGTCACATCCTTAAGGGTGTGAGTTAAGATTAAAAAACTTACCCTTAGTGACCAAAATATATTGTTTATACTTAAAATTTTTCTGTTTAAAGTCTTCCATTTCTTGAGAAATGGAAGACTATTCGCTTTGACAAAATAATCCTGAGCTATGAGAAATCTCATCCTCTTAAATAACCTATTTGACATTGTTTCCGCTTACTTTTTTCCCAAATATGTTTTGAAGAGTCAGCATCAAAGACTTGCTGTTTTTCAGCTGGTTGTGTTTTTCTGTACGTCTTGTATAAAAGGGCAAATCTCAGTCCTTTCTTCAGTGGGGCTGAAGAAACTGAGTTCATTGATTAAGGCAATTCAGAATCCTCTCGTTGGATATGTGAGCTCATGCCAGTTAGGAAAACTACTGCTTAGTGTCAGTCAATATGAAAGATGTTTCATTTTTCCATCTCTCAGCCTCCCAGGAAACATCTGACCTTCTCAGACTGGAAAAAAATGTTCCCTGGAATACTGGAGACCTCTGGGACATGCTTGCAATGCAGTCCCACAGGAGCAGAATCTACCTAACATGGAGGCATAGCTGAGGTTTGTGTTCCTTTAAGGAAGATATTTTGTTATGTGTGGCTTTTCAGGAGAGGAAAATTGCAGTTGCTGATTTTTTTCTATAGAATTTCCTGTTCTCTTCCTATTTTTTTTTTTTTAAATTGACTGTACTCTATATTTGCAGAAAAAGGTACAGTCCAAAAAAGATCAAGCTGAGTCCAAATCCTCTGCTTTAGAGTGTGATGAAAGACTCTCATTTCCCCAAACAGCCATGTCACAAGATGCCAAGTGCAGAAGGCATTAATCATCTGTACCTTATCTCTATGAGAAGCCATCTTCAAAGAAAGGAGGAGAGCTCTACCCTCCAGAGATAAATGGCATATCGTAAATAGTGTGAGGCACTCGGATACTGTGATTATGAGCTCTATAGAAATGCCTATAAATAATACTAGGAGATGCCCAGATACTACAGCTTACTTATGGAAATAAATAAACCACATAAAAATCTGACAAGATGCAAGCTTCTTTCCCATATGAGGACACTTCATTTTCCTTTTCCACTTTCTATGCTGAGAGCAGGACCTGCCGTGCAGGGACTTGGTCCTCACCCTTAACTTGCAGTCACTTGAGAAACAATGAAGTAAATCACTATGTAAGGTAACATGAAAGCATTAAGGATGGAAAACTCTTACGGGCATACTTAGCTGTGTATACTTTCCAAATTTTGAATCTAAAAGGAAAAAATGTAGCTGAGCAGAAACTTCTAAAATCTGAAATTTGAGGGTATTTCGGTGTGAGAGTGCAGATTCTGGTATGCCAGAAGCAAGAGGCAGATCGTCTTACTGACTTCAGTGGGAGCATTAGATAAAGATTTCACAAAGGTGCTCATAGCAATAATGCATTAGCTTCTGGTGACCACCCCACTTATCTGCTGGAGAGCTGTACCATTCATTCAGCCAAATCAATATCTAAAGAAAAAAAAATGCATTGATTGGAACTGGTTCTTTTGGTATGCAATTTTTTTTTCAAGGCAATTTTGAGCTGTTCTGGTTAGTTTTACTATCTCATCAAGTGTTTTGCTGTTAATACTACTTTTCTCTGATGGGCTGCAGGTAATTCTTCATATCATTTACATGATAAGCAGGTTCAGAAACTCTGAAGCGCACAGTTTGTGTTGGTAAGATCACTGAATTAGCCTGCTCTGTTATCAGCAGTGTTTTCAGCCTCACCAGTGGTGAAATTTGGTTGCAAAGTGGATATTTGAGAGCAAAAAAAAAAGTACTGCAGTTCTTTTTGAAATATTATTTGAATAGAGATTACTGTATTTGCGTAGTTTAGTCTGGTATGTTTCTAAGGGAGCATGTACAAATCGTTGTCTCATGAGTTCTGTCTTTGTACAAAGACAAATGCTTTACAGTAAATGGTCATGGATTTTTTTTTTTTTTAGGTCTTAGCAAGTGCTTTTATTTCTCTCTTCTGATAATCCACTGTTTCATTTAAAGAAAATATTAATATTTAATCAGCATGTAGAATAGAGGAGGAAAGCTTGCTTTCTTTTATATCATCAATTTTATTTTACATCATTGGTCATAAATGAAGAAGAAAGGAAATGACCAGTGCACAAATTCAGTTTTACTAGTGTTCTTGATCCTGTACAGTGCCCTGGAGCATCTTAGGGGGTAGGATTCCCCTCAGATAATGCTTTGGAGCATGCTGAGAACATATGCGTTCCGTACAGATATAGCAGTTTTATTTTAGAACTGCTGAGTTTCGTTTTTACTCTTCCAGCTTCAAAGGCGATGAGTTCCCTAGTCAGGTTTTGAGGAAGAAGGCAGACATTGGTGAGAAAATTACTAAACTTTTCTTTCTGTTGGAAATAAATTAGGCACAACCTTAAAGTGTATATGGGATTTTGTTGGTTCTGTGGCACACTCACTGCAGGGTTCCTCTTTGGGATGTAGTGTTTAATCCGTGGTTGTGTTCTGCATGCAGCAAAAGTAGAAGGAGTTGCATGCGCTATGCAACATAAAGAAATGGGTACCTATACTGTTTGGTTCACCAGTGTAGTCTTGACATCTCCTTCATTTGGGTGAAAATTGAAGTGAGCTGGAAAAATTTGAGGTCACAAAGTTGTTAGAACAGGTTTATTTGGGCCATTATTTTTTTTTTTTTTCTAGAATGATAACATGTAAGATTTTGGAAGGGTGTGTTTGATTAGATGCTCTTGAGATTTGCTTAAACTGTAACCTTGAAAAGAGAAGGAACGTGTGCCTACCCATGCTTATTTTGCCAAGTTCGTTTTAAAAACAAAATCTCAAAACTTCTTTTGGTTTAAGCATCTGGGTGTCAGTGAGGTGGAAAGTTTGCTGAATTCCTGCTGAAGGTGATGTGATTTGATGGACACCAAAACTTACATCCCAAAGCTGTAGATCAAAACTGTAAGAGTTGAACCATAACCATTTTTAACAGTCTTGGAATGCCATTTTAGTCCCATCATACCGATGATGTCAAACTGTGATTTAATTTTGGGAATGTTTAGGTGCAAAGCAGGGGTTCACAGCTTTTGCAAGAGAGCATTTCTTCTGGAAATGACTATAAAAAATTGTAGGCAGGTAGACTTCTGTAATTCTACAACTGTAAGGGAAAAAAGTACAGCTCCTGTACCTTAGAAGCATCTTTTTACTACTAGTAGTATTATCAGGAATTGACAATTCTAGTGTGAGCAGCACACTAGAAACTTTTGTGCATGGCACTCTGAATGCTAGGAGCAGTATGAGGTTACCCAATAAACAGAAAACCTCACAGAAAGAGGAAAATGAGTTGTGTGAGGGTATTTAGGCATGGGGCTCTTGTAAACTTTTGGTTACGCTGCTGCAAACATTAAATGGTTTGTAACATTTAAGTCAGGCCAGATTCTCTGCTCGCTAATAGTGGTCTCACACAGTAGCTTACTGTGGTGAGAGGGTGAAATTTTGGATCTTGTCCACATTGGAGTAATCCAGCATCCTGTAATCTGTGGGCAAAGTACTTCTGCAAAAAAACTTCTTTATCTTGATCTTTATAACCAGGATGCTAGATGGTTGTCGTGGTTTAACCC
>VZTL01042915.1:0-19406 GCA_013400535.1 Scopus umbretta
CTGCTTTTCAAAAGAAACTTGTGAAGATTTTGTGAATTTGTTGCCAAATACAATGTAAGTGTCTCACCTACAAAAACTCTCATACATGTACACTTAAAAAACTTGGAAACAGAACTTTCTAACCTGCTTAAAAATCTTTCAGATTAAGAGTTTCAGTGGGTTTTGAACACATTTGTTAAAGATATAAAAATTCAACACCTTCTGATTAGAACAGCAGATTGATATCAGGGAAGAAGGAAATCTATTATCCAAATTTCAACAAAAATCTTTGCATAAGTGGTGGATGGGATTGAAAAAATATTATCATGATTTAGGAAGCAAAGCCAATGATGCATTTCTTGCTTTTGGATCTATGCATATTTGTGAGATCTTTTCAGCTATGACAGCCATTAAGACCAAGTCTCGAAATAAACTGAACATAGGACCAGACCTTTAAATCACTTCATCACAGTGTTAAACCAAGATTTTAAAAAACAAAGAATATAAACATTTTTAGTGAGAACAAAATAATTTTTGTTCCATTAATAAATAAAATGAAATTATTTTAAAGATTTTTTATTTTTATCTCATTTTAATTTCTATTTTTTGCATATGTTTCATATCGTACATAATATATTAGTACAGTAGTACATGTATATAATTTTTAAATAAATACACATATATTGGGGGTTAGGTGCTCAAAATTTTTTTTATTGATATGGATGCATGATCAGAGAAGTTTGGAGACCACTGCTCTAGAAGACTATTTAGAAGCTTCTCTCATGCTAGAACATTACTCTTCTGATTTTACCTTTGCTCCCTTCCCAACTCTTTCTAGGGGTCCTTTTCAGCATTGAGGTCACTTCTACATACTTTGCTGTGCGCAATTATTGGAGAGGTTTCTTTGCAGCTACCTTTAGTGCATTCATTTTCCGAGTCCTTGCTGTTTGGAACAAGGATGCAGGTAAGCTAAGAACCATTCCTACTCTCTTTGTACAAAATTTGCTCTATTAATTTATTTTCCATCCTTGTATGATGTTCAAAACTTCTGCCATGACATGTGACTTCCAACCGTACAGAAGGAAAGAGAAAGGGAAGTATCTTATGTCATCAATTGTACAGCTCAACCTATTCCTAGGTGTGCTGGGGATATGACTGAAAAATGACTGAATATGAGTCCTTGGCAAGTAAGAGGGCCCCTGAGCTGGGATTTTTGCCTCTACCCAGCATAATGTCAAGGCGGCAAACATAAGGTATCCCATCACAGAGGATGCAATACATACTACAGTGTATGCTGTTGTGATCTGCTGGAAATAACATGGTCTGCTTTGGTCATCTCTTGACTACAAGCATAAAAAACAAATAGTCTAGAAAATTTAGGTAGTAAAATGATTAGAAGGCTACAGGACTGGTAGGGTATGACTGAAGGTCTTGAAAAAAATAACTGTCTCAAGTAACTGAAAAGCATGAGTGCAACATTTGGGCAGACACAAATAGCACAGAACAAGCTTGGTCAGGAGAGCATTAGCAGGACTATAAGTGTGGGAACAGTGACTTTCCATTTGTGGACACTGAAATTAGGACCAGGTGTATCAGCTGAATGCTCAGAAGTCTATGGGGCCTGTTGGGATTCATCCCAGAGTACTGAAGAAGACAGCAGATGTTATGGCAGGACCCCTGTCTATCATCTACCAAAGGTCTTGGGAGTGTGGGGAGGTTCCTACCTACTGGAAGCTAGCCGATGTTATTCCAATCTACAAAAACGGCATGAGGGAAGACCCAGGGAACAACAGACCTGTTAGTCTAATCTCAGTTCCTGGAAAAATTATGGAGAAGATTATACTAAGTACTGTTGAAAGGCATTTAAAGAATAATGCAATCATCAGGCACAATCAACATNCACACTTTTTCTTTTTTTTCATTTATGACTTCTACTGTAATGCTAAAAGTCACACATACAAATTTGCACTGGAACAGGCTTCCTAGAGAGGTGGCCAATGCCCCAAGCCTGTCAGTGTTTAAGAGGCATTTGGACAAAGCCCTTAATAACATGCTTTAACTTGGTCATCCCTGAAGTGATCAGGCAGTTGGGCTAGATGATTGCTGTAGGTGCCTTCCAAATGAAATTTCTTTTCTATTCTATTCTATTCTATTCTATTCTATTCTATTCTATTCTATTCTATTCTATTCTGTTCTGTTCTGTTCTGTTCTATTCTATCCTAGATACTGTGGGAATGGCAGAAAGCTGCCATTTCTTTGTCAATGTCTTGCTTATAATGTATTTATCTTTTATTCTTGGAGTTATATCTACTTTATTGATCTCGGCTCCATGTGCGCAGTTCCCTTACTTAAAACTGCTATAACTTATGTCTCTCTTGACTTCACAGGGTTAGATTATTTTTGTGCTAAAACATTATTTGGCTTGAATACGCTCTTAAATATAGAAAGTAACTGCAATTTCTACTTGAATGTAGAAAGTGACTACATCTCTGTCTGTGAAACACTACCTAATATTGAAGGGTATTCAGCCATCAGATCTGTCACAAAAAACACATCTTTCTGTTCTTTCCAGAGGAAAATATAAGAAATTCAAAGACAGATGACAGGAGATAATCTACTATCCTTTACTTTACCTACTTAGCTCCCTTGCTGGTTTCTCGAATCATTAGAAATCAGTTTAATTCTGAAACATCTTAATTGCTGTCCCTTCTTCAAAATCTTCCAGGCAACTTTAATACCCATCTTAATGGCTCCTTACATCCTGCTTCATTGACTGTCTGGGCTAAAAAGTTCCATGATCAAATTGTCTATGAAAAATAGTTCCTTCTCATAGTTCTGAATTTTCTTTGTCTGTGTTGCAGTCTCCTTGTCCTTGTATTAAGGAACTAGAAACTTTTATCTAGCTGAGTCATTCATTATTTTATGATCCTTTATCATGCCTGCTCTGACTTATCTTTCATGTCCTTTCTTGCTCATTTCCTTCTGAAAGTTACAAGCCCGATCTTTTCAGTCTTTGTTCATGCAAGGATTCTTCTTAGGTTCCTCCTCTGATGTCTTCACAATCTCTAAAGTCTCAGCTACTCCCAGAAGTTATGCGCTCAGTAGATAAGCGGACGTCTTTGTGCTAGTTTCCTGTACGGCTACTATTTTCATCCAGTAAGAAAGGTGGATTAATGTACCTGAAAGTGGAATAAACTGCTTCCCTTAATGTGCACTATGTACATCTACCTGCAATGCTCATATGGAACATGTAAACTATTGCAAATTCCTACATAATATGTGAACTAACTTTTCTGCTTAGGCGAGCATTTGCCATCTTATTCCCAAATATTTTTGAGATAAACTGATCAGAGTTCCAGGCAGATGTGGCTACCAAATGGATTTACTGGAAGGCGTTACAATACTGCAATGCAATGCTGTGCATTATAACACCATTTTATGCAGCTTTTACACATTTTTAGCAGCTGCAGTTCGGAAAAAAGTAAAGAGACCATTTTATTAGTGCTGTTTACACTGACCAACTCTCTTTCTTGCAATGCTATTGTTAAATTAGATTCCTTTCTAATGTATCAATCATCTTCCCTCACTGTATTACTTTCCACTTATCAACACAGAATATTGCCTTTCTCATGCAGTCCTCTCTGCTTCCAACCAAGGTAAACTGACTCAGTATCACATGAGATTTTGCTGTCTTCCTCAGAAAATTCATAATCTTAGAATCATAGAAAGATTTAGTTTGGAAGTGACCCCTGGATCTCTCTACTCCAAATTCCTGCTTACAGCAGGGACAGCTTTCTACTGCCTCTCTGGGCATCTGTTCCAGTGCTGAACCATCCCTCCAAAAAGAAGCATTTGCTCATTATATGTAAGTAAAGTTCCCTTTCCTTCACTGTGTCTTTCCATCTTCCCCATGAGGCAGGGGAGACTGCTGTTAGAACACCCTTGGGCCTTCCGATTTCCAGGCTGAGTATAGCTAGTTCCTGCAGCCTTTCCCTGTGCCTTTGCCCTGGATCATCTTGGGGCTCGCCACTGAACTCTCTCCAGTTTTGTAACATTTTGTTTGTACTTGGTTTTCTAGATGTGGCTTCTTCAGTGCCATATAGAAGGAAATAATCACCACTGTCAAATGGCTGGCTGTGCTTTTGCTGATGTGGTCCAGTATGTGGTTAGCTTTCATTGCCACAAGGGCACATATTAAGGATTGTATCCACCAGGATCCACTGGCATGAGAGCAGAGCTTTTCTTGTTCACTAGGCCACCAAACTGTACTGATGCTTGTGCCATTCCAGGTGCAGGACTAAATACTTCTCTTCGTTGAATTTATGATGTTCCTACCGGTCATCTCCTCCAGTTTGTGGGGGCTGCTCTGAATGAAGTCCTCCAGGTGACAAACCTTGTCTCCCTCTCCAGTTTGGTATGGTCACTGATGAGCGAGTTCCATCCTGTCATCCAGGACATTAATGCAGATGTTAAACAGAATCAGCTCCAGTATTGACCTCTGAAGAAATCCATTCAAAAACACAGGGTCCCAAGACAACAATTAGCAACTCCTGCTACATGGTACTATGGCACATATCATTACATGTCTGACATGATAAACTCACTTTTTTTCTCTCTCTGGGCTAGCTTCTGATCCATGGTAATATTTTCCCTTTTGCTGTTTGATCAGTGGACCTCTACATGAGCTTCATGTGGGACCTCTCAATAATAGAAATAAATACCATTCCCCTTAATCTGGTTTTACTGTTTTATTAAAAAATGCCATGTCACAACGTTTTTATTCATTTGAATTATCCTCATGGGTTTTTTCCTTGGCTTTGAGGTTCAAAACAGGTGTTTCCAGTGTTGCACTTGCTTTTAAAATACACATGTATTTAACCAATTTGCCAGGTGCTAATGCACAGCTTGCTTTGTACTTTACCACATTGCTCCACAACCTTAAACACATAAGCTACCCATTGGTCCCCCTCCAGTCCATGGAAACCCTGATGCTCATTAGAGAAAGTGACTTATTTTTTCAAATATCTTATTCACCTCATTCCTAATCTGCCTCAGACCTGAATGCCTTTTAAGTCTGCAGCTTGTTTAACACCTATTTTATTGTCATTTTTTACATCCAAGCTGCATCATTGCTACCAGGAAGTAGCAGGTTATTTTATTGTCATTTTTTACATCCAAGCTGCATCATTGCTACCAGGAAGTAGCAGGTAGGGAAGCAATCACATCACAGTAGACAGGTGCAAGTAAGTTGTGTAGCGTCTTAACAAAATTCTTTTCTTTCTTAGACCCGGAAAATCTTTGCTGGCTTCGGGATACCATTGGCTTTGTTGGCTGGCTTTACACCATTATTTGTACTTTCCAAATAACATCTGGCCCATTCTGGTTGGCTGCTGCAACTTAGGCCCCTGTTTGCTAATCATGGAAGACTGGAGTTCTGCAATTTGCAGGATTTCTGTTTTACCACATCCTGAGCCTTCATCTTATTTGCCATAGTGTTTTACACCTTGCTGCCGCCTTGTTCTTTCTGATCACTTCTACACATGGCTCAGTAATATTTTAAAGTTCAAAGCTTTTTTAAGTAGACTTTCCCATTAACTAGACTTCTCATTTCTTTTTACTTCTCTTAATTTTCACCTTGTAAGAGCTGGACAGCTACTCTAAACTACTAGAGTTTGTAGCGAATGGAGAGAAAAGGGCTTAGCCATGCAGTTTCAGGATGGCTTAGTCACTCAGGAAAGAGGATGAAGATGGGTGGGATTAATCTTTCTATAGGTATCTCTTTCTGTCTTGTAGGAGTAGAGAGGGAACCTAGAAAGAGGCAGACTAAGTGCTGTGCTGTTTCCCTTTGCCCTGGTCATCTTTGCCACCCTGTGGCAAAAAGCTTTGAAAGTGACCCCTACTATAGATTTAATGCACTGACATTTAGTGGCTTGGACTATCTCCTATCTAAAACTGAAATGATGATCCCATTCTTGGGCTGATTTCACAAAAAACAGGACATCCTGCTTTTCACCATCTTCCCTCCCTGACTGTTCTTCCACCCCTCCCTTGTACCATCTCTGTGTTTGCTGGACCGCTCTATTCAACTCACTTCCCTGGCAGAGGACTAATCCAGGAAAATAGGAGGTAGGTTTTCTGGTAGGTTTTAATGAGGTGAAAGAACTCAGTGAAGGTTTTGACATGTGTCAGAGTGGGCCTGACAGGAGGGGAGAACAGTGCAGCCAGGAGGGAAGGAACAGGGTGAAGAGACAGGGAGTAAGATCTTCTCATTTTGGATAGTAGCATGCTGTTAGACAGGCATAGCTATCTTAGGCAACATAACCCACAGAGGTCTGATTAAATTATTGCTCTAAACCTGGTCCTGTCTAACCAATTAACAAGTAATTAATTCCTCCTGTAATTATCATGTAATGATAGATTTTCAATGCTTCTTTTCTTTCCTCATTGTGCAAATAATTCCTACATCCAGGGCAAGTTGGGATTTATATCCATCCTCATTCAGCTGCATTTCCATGCTGCACTAGATTTGTAATTTGTACTTCACCTATTGGCATACAGATACTTAGTGTTTCCACACAATTAGGTGCCTCCAAGTAAAAGCAGGACAGGTTTCAACATCTGAGTCATTTTAGCAGTGCAACACTACCAGGAGAGGTGAGCTGGAGAAGATGGGGCTTAGCTGATCTTTTCCATTTCTGATTTCTAAGACTTTCATTCTTTTGGTACCTGTCAAAAATTTTGCAGATATAACTTCAGAGGGGAACTGAGTTTTGTTTCTAGAAGACAATCACAACTGTGCGTGACACAGCTTCTCCAGATATGTAAACACTGCCTGCCTCAGCAAAAGAGAGTTTTGAGAGTCAGTGAGTATAGTGGGAAGAGGTCTTATTTCCTAAAGAATGGATGGTAGAAGAAAAGAAAGAAAAGAAAACCCTTTAAAATTCTGGGATTATAGCTAAAAAAATGTATACATTCTTTGAAAACAAACCTATATCATCTAGAGTGCTAGTGTTGCAAGTGCCCAAGAATAGGCACTACTAAAATCAGAGCAGTCTGCCAATCTGTAATATTGCATATAATGTCATGAAGCCACACAGGAGCATGAATATAACTAGTTCCCCTGTCCCTACCCCTAGTTTTTATGGCATTTAACTTCTCACTTCATTATTCCCTTTCCTCCTCTACCTCTTTTTTCTCTCACAGTTACCATCACAGCCCTGTTCAGAACGAACTTTCGCATGGATTTCCCCTTTGATCTGCAAGAGCTGCCAGCATTTGCTGTAATAGGGTAAGTTCCCAGGAGCCTGGCTCCTTGCTCTACAAAGGTTATCATGTAAGCTCTGTTAGGAATTCTTTTGCAAAACAGTTACAGCTCTTTTAAACAGTTTGATTGTCACAATTAAAGCCTCCGCTTGTTGGGATTCATCCTTCAGAAATGGTGCCCATGTAACACTGGATAAGGAAGGAAATGTGTGTATTATCAAGCTGTTTGTTGTTTCCTTTCCATATAACTTTTTCAGAAATTAAGCTCTGGAAAAAAAAGTAAGTCTGACCTGGTCTATGTTCTGTGTGTAGATTTACTGAGTGGCCTTTTAACCATGTTGATGGTATCCCCAAATGAACTGACCCACCAAGTATGGCCTTTTCACTTGACAAAAATGGGACAAAAGGTTTAACCAGGAATTTTCCCTTTTACAAGGTCAGAATGATTTTCCTTTTCAAGAGAGGTTGGTACACTTGACATAGTGGCAAGGATAACTGACCCATAACTGGATCCAGTGAGAAAATCAGTTACTTTATTAAGATGAATATCAGTTTTATTTTATTTATGGTGATATGAGTTGGTTTCATTTGTTGAGGAAACACTGGGAAAAGAAAGAATGAACTTAAGAAAAATGAGAAGATAACTGGGAGATACTAGAGAAAAACTGAGTTTGGAATTGCTGTGAGGAAGTCTTGGGTTATTGCTTCTGAGAGGCTCCAGGGAAATCACTACAGAGAAGTAGTGAAGGGAATACACAGTAGGAACAAATACCTGTGCTGGCATTGTGAACATTCTCTGTTGCAAGACCTGGATCCAAGACTGGAAATATAGTTGAGGTTTTCCAGCTCCTTTTAGTAGGCTGCTCTCATATTCATTTACTTGAATATGAACTCAAGTGGGACTTTTTGAAGACATCAACTAAGCTGAAAAGCTATGAATATACAGGAGCTTTTGCTAGTAATATGTATACACTTTGTTCTCCTTAAATAGACTTGCATGCTGAACTCGGGAGGATCTATTTGTTTAGACTGGCAAGGAAAAAGGTAATCCTTATAATTTACAGCTGACAGAATGCAAAACTTCTTGTCATTCTGTTCTGAACAGAGTTGGCAGAGCTGTTTTTTTGCAGTACTACACATAGGCTAGGAAAGGAGTATATGACAACTATGAAATGCTTTCAAATGCTTGGGTGTCCAATGTTGTAGTTTAAAAAAAAAACAAAAACCTGAAAACTTGGATAGTCTTGGATAAAGTCCTGATGCCAACTTGGAATGCTCCAAATTCTGTTAATATTAAGTCTCAAAGTTGAACTCTCTGTCCAACATATTTCTTCACTTTCAGGTAGGACAAAAAAACTGAGCCAGCCCAAGCACTATCAACAGGTAGATCTTGTTCTTCTGTGTCAGCAAATGTTGTCAGTTTGCAAAATGTATACAGGAGGAGCACTTCTATTTTATTGACAAATTGATAGGCAGGAATAGAGGGATTTATTTTTTAATATAAAGTATTATAAAAAATTTCAGGTCACTGTGCAACACTTAGGATTCTATTGCCTAAGGGACTGGTCTATTTTAACAGCAGTGCTAAACAGCACTGGCTTAAAATATTTAAGAGAAACTCATTGGACATATTTTTCTTTATATTTGGTTTAAACTTGTTTCTATGCAATTTTAAAATGCTCAAACAGGGTTTTTTCAACATACAACTTTTAAAGTAAGCTAAATTAATCTTTGAATGAGATTTGGCAAAGGCCTCCATAACATATAACAAAGGAAAATTCCATTAATTTTAAAAATTAATAGAATGAAAATGTTATGTTTATCCTCAGTATTCTGTGGGTTAGTTATTTGCCACATAAAGTAATACTTCCCCATACCAATTCTAAATGCACTCCTTCTTCACTCTTTTTTTTTTTTTTTAGTTCACCTATTTATCCAGGTCTCATTAAGTTAGAAAGCACAACGATTAAGGCCAGTCCTTAGACAACTATACTTCTTTGGCTTTATTAGGATCAGGAACATAGGCCTAAGTGATTAAGATCATCGAGATGACATACTTTGCTCTAGGTAAAAGAGTTGCTATTACTTTTAGTATTTCATGTAGGTATATAATTTTGCTGAATTAGAGTTAAACTTCCTACATTTTTACTATTTCCTGTTCCAACCCAATGTCTAAGTTCTAACAGTACTGGTCTTTGCCCAGTTGCTCTTCTCCAGCCCTCACTGAGATCTGTCCTTTTTATAGATTATTTTTACAGATTATTTTATAAGTTTTTATAGATGAGATCTCCCTCTCTAAGCAAGAGAAAATTTAAGTGGTAAAATGGCACTGTGTGTGACTAAGAGGTCCAAAATAATCTTTCCCCTTTCATCAGGGAGTCAATGTCTTCAAGTGAGTTGCTGTAGGAGTAACCCTCTAGGTGACATTTAAAAGACTTCATAAACAGCTGAAGATGAAAAAAACTTAAACTTAGTTTCTTGGTTGACGGTTTGTGTAGTATCCATTGTTTGGTATAATTTTATTTTATTTTCTTCACTTTAGGATATGTTCTGGATTCCTTGGAGCATTTTTTGTTTATCTCAATCGCCAAGTGGTCCTATGCATCCGGCGTCATACAGCTCTGAGCCAGTTTCTCACCAAATAGTGAGTGCCTTTGAAGATATTCTCTGTAGGGACAACATTTTTATACCCTACTGGTATTGGATAGTAACAAATGCTTTCTGGAAACTAGTAGAACTATTTCAAGTGTAAGAGAGTCAAAATATGAGAAACTGAAATTATATGAGAATAAGATATCTGCAAACATCAAGAGAATTTGTTCTGAGCTGGATTTTCTTCTTGACTAGCCCCCAATAGTTTCAAATAGCTTCTTGATTTAGAAGGGACACTGTAATATTCATTAAGAGGTGTTGTGGTTTAACCCCAGTCAGCAACTAAAGCATCACACAGCCGCTTGCTCACCCTCCCCACCCCCTGGTGGAATGGGGGAGAGAACTGGAAAAAAAAAGGAAAACCCATGGGCTGAGATAAAGACAGTTAAATAGGACAGCAGAGGAAGAGAAAATAATAATAATAATGAATAATAATAATAATGCAATTTCTCACCACCCGCTGACCGATGCCCAGCCAGTCCCTGAACAGCGATCGCTGCCCCCTGGCCAACTCCCCCAGTTTCTATACTGAGCGTGACGCCAGATGGTATGGAACAGCCCTGTGGCCAGTTTGGGTCAGCTGTCCTGGCTGTGCCCCCTCCCAGCTTCTTGTGCCCCTGGCAAAGCATGGGAAGCTGAAAAGTCCTTGACTAGTGTAAGCACTACTTAGCAACAACTAAAACATGAGTGTGTTATCAGCATTGTTCTCATACTAAATCCAAAACACAGCACTATAGCAGCTACTAGGAAGAAAATTAACTCTATCCCAGCTGAAGCCAGGACAAGAGGACAAGGAAAACTACTGATTAGACAGAAAATGTTTCTAATTAGAAAATCAATGATCATGCTTCTTAAGATCATGTTGCTTCTGCTTATGTTTTTTAGAATCTGTGAAAAATAAATTCAACATAATTTGTATTTAAGAAAATCAAATACAACTGAAATCTTACTATGTCTTTAAAATCTATATTTTTTAAAAATCAAAATGTAGGCAAAAACATAAAGAATGTGCTGCAATATTGCAATTACTGCATACTTACGCACCAAAAGCTGAAACTGATAGTAACCAAATGGTGTGAATTGCAGCATGGAAGAGAAATGCAAACCAAAATAAAAATAAAGGTTTTACAGGGCACTTGAAGATACTTTTTTGCCCTCTCTAATAAAGTTATAACCTCCAAAGTTATAACGTGAAGAGAAGGTGCTAACTGTAAATGTCTTCAGTCTCTTTACAGAAGAAGTCTGATGCTATGAGAATTTTTTAAGTTGAGACGTGTGGAGGACCTACATTTCTTAGCAAGTTGCAGCTCTGAGCAGAAGAAAGCCACTACTTAAAGAGACATTCAAACTAACTTAATTTATTATGTGGAAGAAAAATTTTCTGTCTTCATTATGTGGCATTACCCACAAGCACCAGCAGAGCCATCAAACAAAGTTAATAGACAAATGGAGCAAAGCCTGAGAAGTGGGAATTTACTTTAAAATTTTGACTGATTTCTCAGAATTTTGTAGATTCTTAGGCTGAAAGAATTTAAAGGTTATGTTTTGTCTTCCTGAATGCTACAGCACCTCAGCCAGAACTTCTTGTAGGTAACGCAGTATATTGTCAGGGGATGCCTTACAAGATTAGTCCAGCATGTGGAGGCAGCTTAGACTCATGTTGCCTTAGTGCCCATGAATTGTCACAGTGTACCCAGAAACCCATCCTGTGATTGGACACAGCAGTAGGAAAACAGAGATGGCTTCAGCCTGCTATGTCCCACTGGTCCAGCACATCTAGACTCACTAGTCACCAAGGACACCTTCCCAAAAATTGTGACTGTCAGCAATCCAATGGAAAGAAAAGCAGTTTTTCTTATATGAATTAATGCAATGGAGAAGACATAGAATCATTAATGTTGGAAAAGACCTCTGAGATTATCTAGTCCAACTGTCAACCCAACAACACCATGTCTACTAAACCATGTCTCAAAGCACCACATCCACACGTTTTTTGAACACCTCCAGGGATGGTGACTCCACCACCTCCCTGGACAGCCTATTCCAATGCCTCACCACTCTTTCAGTAAAGAAATTTTTCCTAATATCCAATCTAAACCTCCCCTGGCACAACTTGAGACCATTACCCCTCGTCCTATCACTGGTTACTTGGGCAAAAAGACCAACACCCTCCTCACTACACCCTCCTTTCAGGAAGTTGTACAGGGCAATAAGGTCTCCCCTCAGCCTCCTCTTCTCTAGGCTAAACAACCCCAGTTCCCTCAGCTGCTCCTCATAAGACTTGTTCTCCAGGCCCTTCACCAGCTTCGTTGCCCTTCTCTGGACACGCTCCAGCACCTCAATGTCCTTCTTGTAGTGAGAGGCCTAAAACTGAACACAGTATTCAAGGTGCGGCCTCATCAGTGCTGAAATGTATGAAAAAAAACCCTACATTTAAATACACTAGGACAGGATTCATTGCATGGAGGATGAAGAAGCAAGACTGGCATAATCAGGACAAATGGAGGAGGTGCTAGGTCAACACGTCATTATAAATACACATCCCCCCCCTGTGTATTCAAGTCTGTGCATTTTTTACATCCTTCTCTCCCTCCATCTCTCCCATTACATTAATTCTGATGGGAAAAATGGTTTGCTGACAGTTGTACTCTCTATGAATGATGATGATCAGTGGAGCAGGGCATTAAACTGCCAGTAACAGAACTCCAAAGCAATGGATACAGATGTGGCAGAGAGTTTTCACAGAAAGAGCATTCATAGTCCTGAAGTGACAGTGCTACAAGAAAAGAGTGTGAGGTTATATTTTAATAAACTTTTCCTTCTTTTCAGCCGCCTCATATACCCTGGGGTTATAACCTTCCTTATAGCAACTGTGACCTTTCCTCCAGGATTTGGGCAGTTCATGGCAGGAGAGGTGAGAGTGGGATGTGTATTTGCAATTCTGTGTAGTTCTGTGGAACAGTCTCCCCTTATCCTCTGCCCCAATAAACCATAAGGTTTTATGTCATGGAAAGGGGAAGAAAGATTTGGGAGGAGTTTGGACTGAGGAGGGACTATATTCTGAGACTTACAATCTCTGCCATCTCCTTCATATAAAGCTTGAAAAAGGTCTATTCTCCTAAGCAAGTAATAAAGATGATGTTACCACATGTGTGGAAATAGTTATCTTTTCATCAGTTCAGGTAAAGTCCCATCTCTCTTCCTGAAGATTGAAAATGTGAATTAAGTCTCATAATCATGAATTACTGAAGTAAAAACCTCTACTTTCTTGGAACAGAGGTAGAATATTTACTCCATCTAATTTCATGGCTCATACCTGTTTTTTTTGCTGTTTAGTTGATGCCACGGGAAGCTATCAGCTCTCTCTTTGATAACTATACCTGGGCAAAATACACGGGGGACCCTCAGATCCTAGGGAAATCTGCTGCCTGGATCCATCCCAAAGTCAGTGTTTTCATCATCATCCTGCTTTTCTTCCTCATGAAGGTAGGAAAACAAGTTCACCATAACCCTTCTTCACTTGTCATGAATGTTCTTGATCTTTGTAAAATAGTTTGTGAACTGCCAGTAAGGTATTGAATGAAGCACTACAACTGAAATGAGGTCTTACATCTTTTGAAGTGATTTTTGCCCATCTTGAATGCAAGATTAACAAATCATTAGGAAATAGTTTCCTGGACTTAATATAGTGATGTTTTTCACCGCTTCCTAGGTCATATTCCTCATGCATCCTGCTATACCTTCGGTACACACTGTGTTGGTAGGGAGGAAGTCAGGAAAGATTTCTCAAGTTCCAGAAAAATAAGTAATTGAGTAAAAAGCTCTCAGGTAATTTATATTTAGTCTAAATAAAGTCTGATACAGTCTACTTAACATTCCTGATTACAGATAAGAGACAAGTAAGAATATGCAAGCACAACCTATAGTTGTGTGAGGCTGAAGGATTTGTTAGCAGTAGTGTAACTTGATGGTGAAATGCAGCTGAAAACAGTTTTGCTCACTTCTTGGAAAGCAACAGTGAATTAAATGTTCTGAGCTGACATGGTCTGTGGAAGTTGCAACTGTTCAGCCTCTGAAAGGAACAGCTGTGTAACTGACACACGACAGAGCAAGAGAAGAGATTTGAAAGAAGAAAACATTACATTCTAGTATTCAAAATGCAAGTAGCAAGAAAGAGGTTTTCCTAAGGGGCAGGGGCAGAGATAAAAGGGTAAAAATATCATAGAAATGGTGGGGGGTTTTGTTGCAAAGGAGCAAAAGAGCTGAGGCCACCTTGCAATATCAGTTGAACATTTCAGTAGATCAGGACTGGACATCAGTGATTGATTGACACAGCTGATTCCACCTACCGTAAAACACTGTATCAAATTTCTGACAGGCAGTTAAAGGTTTTGCTTCTGTGATAATTCTGATTGTAGTGTACCAAGCAGATAATGTCTCATTTACTTGAATAAAAGAGGGATGGACTACATGGTGTATCTACCCTTAGTCCACCTGTTCTCCTTTGGAAGGGTTGTATCCTCAGACATGACATTCATTGGCCTTGTCCCATTAACTAAAGGCCTCCTCAACTCACTAGAAAACTCCTCCAAGCAGTTTATTTTCTTCTGAATATATTCAGAGTTGGGATAGACCTTTAGAAAGAAACTGCTGTTTCAACTCTGGGCAAAGAATCAGCCTGATTCGCCACTGCACTATAGTCCCAATTCTCAGCTGTATTTGGCCTGGGTTTGGTACTGCAAAGACAGAGCTTAGTTAGCAGTACTCCACTTCTGCAGCTTCCTGGCCTCTGTAGCCAGCCAGGAACTTTTCCTCTGGAATATTAAAATGGCTTTTGGAAAGAAGTGCAACAGCCAGTATCAAATTGATGGTTCAGCCCATCCTCACAGCATGTTCCTCTACCATGGGCTGAGAGATGCTGTTCTGCTGGCTCTTTGCTACCTTTGTAGAGAGCTTTCCTAAATGGAAGGCTACATCCTGGCTTCATTTTCCCTTTTATGCCAACCATCCTATGAGAATTACAACAGAAAAGGTGGATTTTGTCTCACCAAACTGGCTGTCTACAGATTAGTATCTTGCCTACAGCTACAACAATGTCTGCAGAGGCATCACCTTCTGAGGTGGACCTTGAACAGGAAGGATTTGCCCATTCTGAGGAGAATATGGTCCTAAAATACCTGAAAGTATTGCTGGACCATGGCTGTCTCTCTCCTATGGATGATACTACTGCAGCAAGGGACATCTCGCCACTACACTTCTTTGTACAAGCTTTTGAAACAGCAGCATTTTCTGTGTCTCCCCCAACTGTGAAAATCTCTTGCCATATTGCCTGACAATTTCTGACCATATTGGTCTTTGAGGTGTTTGTAAGATTAGGCTGTTGCCTCTGGAAGAAGTCTATATGTGCTGGGCTGTCAGCCTTGGAATTGGTCTTAGCAGTACCAGGACAGATTTCATCATTTTGACCAATACAGTGATAGGACAAGAGGCAACAGACGCAAGCTATAATAAAGGAAACTTATGACAGTGGGACTTCAGGGAAAAACTTCTCCCCAGAATGTGGGTCAGCAGTAGCACAAATGTCCAGGTGAACATCTCCACCCTTCAAATGCCCAGAACTCACCAGACAAGGCCCTGAGCAACCTGATCTAACTTACGAATTAGCCCTTCTGGGATCCAGGGGTCAGGGAAGAGAGCTCCAGAGTTCACTTCTCACTGAAATCTTTCTGAGGCTGTGAAATTTTGACAACTTTGTTCTATGAAAAGCTAAGCTGTTTGGAGCAGTAGGAAATCTCAACTTTTGAGGTCCAAGGCAAAGGAGTTCTCATGTTCATCCATCCCTATGGTGATTCAGCTTCCCTGCCATCACAGCAGTTGCCCAGAGGTCCTCTGCATCAGTGTTGGTGTGTTGCTAGAGTTCCTCCAGCTCCCCTTCATACCCCATAGCCCCTTTACCCTTCACTTTCTGGCTGCACTTCCAGATCCATCAGAATATGTCTCCTCACGGATTCACAGGCTGGGCAGTAGAGTGGGGCTGCACGAAATGCTGTTGCTGCTCAGTAACAACTGCACCCTCTGCCTCTGTTCTAGTTCTGGATGTCTGTCATTGCTACCACGATGCCAATCCCCTGTGGAGGCTTCATGCCTGTTTTTGTTCTAGGTGAGTTTCAATTTTGTGTTGCAGTATATAGGTCTGACAGGCGGAGAGGGTAAGAGAGACATTGCATACATACCCAGTAGGTTTCTTCTAGTGGATGAGTCGTCATCCCTTGATGTCTTTGACAAGCTTGGTTAACAGTCCATATACCAGCCTCTGAGTTTCTGCTTTTGTCATTTCCCTACCCCCAAATCCAAATGCTGAGGAGGAAATCCCTGTCCTTTTACAAAAAGCCACACTATGGGGAGGCATTTTGAGCATGGCCTTCTAATTTCTCTGCCTCTTCACCTACAGAGAAACTCTTATCCTACAATTAGTAGTAGTTGCTCCTTTTGCCTCTGAAGGCCAGCTAGAAGAGATAACCTCAAAACTAGTACCTGCAATATAATCCACACCTACTCATTTTTTTCTGACTGAAATATGGTAACATACGGGAGTTTATTAGTTTTTAACTGGTTTTAATTCCAAGACCAAAAATTAGAAAGAATATTATGCTAATGTTAAGAAAGAGAGGCTATGTTAGACTAAAATATAGAAGCTCATAGGTTCAGCATTAAGTATCCACAGCTCTTAAATGGTGTGCACTGTGTGTGGCCTCTGGGTTCTGGCAGGCAGCAGCTGAACATGAGTCAGTAGCATGCCTTGCAGTGATGAAGGCTGACCACAAACAAAGCTGTATTAGGAAAAGCCTAACCAGCAAGGCAAAGAAATTGGTTATTTCCCTGCATTCAGCATTTTGGACACAATTCTGGAATATTGTGCCATTCTGTGTCCACCAAGAGATTTTGACAAAGTGCAATGAGTCCAGTGGAGGCCACTGAGATTGCTGGGGAACACAAAACAAACAAGGTTAACCTGAGGAAGTTGGGCTTGTTCAGCCTGCAGAAGAGAAGTCCAAGAGGGCACTCTAACTGCAGCCTTCACTACTTAATGCAGCAAGGGATACGGAGGATAGAAAGACTCCTCCTAGAAACACACAGTAAATATGAGGTAAAGGCACACATTGCAACAGGGGAAATTCTGATGGGACATAAAAAAAAAAACATTTTCTTGGTTAAGGTGCTCAGAAAGGCTGCAGAATCTCCAGCCTTGCAGACTTTTAAAGGACAAGGCCCTGGGTGACTTGATCTCACTTTGAAATTAGCCCTGTTGTAAGCAGGGGTCAGAACAAGACCTCCAGAAATCCCTTCCCACCTCAACTCTTTTGTAAACTGTGACTCTAGTGTTTGGACATTCATAGAATGGTTGTGTGAAGGGCCTCAAATGTGAAGGGCCTCAACTGTGATCTGGACTGACATTGTACATATTCTGAAAATATTTCCTCCTACCTGGGAATCACAAATACCACTGTGCCTGGTGTGCCTATGTAGAAGAATGAGAGGTCAGCTGTATTTACATATCTTAGTACCTTTTTGTCCTCTTGGAGTCTAACTTCTATATTTTGTAACTGAGAAATACTCTTTAGTCCCCAGTGTCATTTTAATGTAAGTTTTGATTTTGTTTCTGTTAGAAAATATTCACGTGATTGCCCAGCATAGCTGCATAGCACAGACTGGGTGTTCCTTAGATGTTAATTCCATAATTGTCAGTGATATTTTCCAGGTGCTGCATTTGGGCGTCTTATTGGGGAAATCATGGCATCACTTTTTCCCAACGGGATCCTCTTTGATGGTATTGTTTACCAAATCTTACCTGGAGGGTATGCTGTCATAGGTGAGTCTTTCTTTTTCTTCACCCGGTCCCATCCCTATGTCTTTCCTGGTTGACATGACATGTTGTTCCTATATGACAGTCTTCTCTCCCTATTCCTTTTCCACCCTACCTGGGAAAGGTGCAGCAGCTCTGACAGGAGCAGTGAGCCACACTGTCTCCACTGCTGTGATCTGCTTTGAGCTGACAGGTCAGATCTCTCACATCCTCCCCATGATGGTGGCTGTCATTCTTGCCAACATGGTGGCCCAGAGTCTGCAGCCCAGCCTCTATGATAGCATCATCCAGGTGAAGAAGTTGCCCTACCTGCCAGACCTGGGCTGGAATCACATAAGGTATAGTAGTAAAACAGAGGAGTAAAAACATGGGTGGAGGTGGGGAGTGGCAAAGAAATAAAGCAGAAGAGGATGAAACCATGGGAGAATAAAAGGTCATGAAAAGGGGATGGTACTACAAAGAAAAGGCAGAATAGGCCTGGAGCAAGAAAAACAAGTGGTGGAGTAGAATTAAGGTTTATACACAGAAATGGAGAAAAGTCCTCTTCTTTTTTTCACTGAAAGCACATTTGAATAATCTGCAATGTTACTGAATTTGTATTAGTATTACCAAATTGCTTCAGTTTAAAAATTTAAAAATCAAGTGTCTCATTTTCAATTTTTTTCTGCATTCAGTGGGGTTTAGATTTTTTTCTCCAGTACATGTTTGAAATAACATTTTATTTCTATATTTTGCTTAAAACAAAATTCAGTTGTTCATATAAATTTCTTCCTCTCTAGTATATATAATACACTTAGGTATGTATATATAAAACACCTATATACATATGTATATATATGTGTGTATTTTATGGTGAGGGGTAATGGAGTGGAATACAACTGTAATGAAAATCCGGCTAATTTGTTTTGACCCTGTTGGAAAGTCCTCTTCGGTTACTCTCACAGAAGATTATTTAGCAGCTGTATTGAGAACACTATTTAAAGAAGTGGTCATTTATATATTTATTTCAGGAATTTATCTGCTAGACATTTTTAATATACTAACTCTTCACCTTATTGTCCATAAATTCACAGCAAATACAATATCTTTGTTGAGGATATTATGGTCCAAGATGTGAAATTCATCTCCTCCAACTGTAAATACCGAGACTTGCAAACTCTACTCCAAAGCACCACTGTTAAGACTTTACCTTTGGTGGACTCACCAGGTAAGCAATGTGGAGAAACTGGTCCTTCTTGAAGACTTTCTCAGCTTAAAGAGCCAAAGAAACTAGCTTTCAAATTACATGCTGTGAAAGATACATAAAAAATCATCCTAAAAATCTTCCGCTATGGATGATGTATGACAGAAGCCTGTTTCAGCTGGTCAGACAGGTAAGCTGGAGTGTGGGCAGTGAAGCAGATATAGCAGGTAAGGGAGGTGTGTGGGAAGTTTGTGGACTGAACTGTGACAACAAGGAGGGATCCTGCATATGTAAAGAGCCTGCTTCTGATGTGGTGCTGGGGAGTGGCACAACTCGGAGATAGTGAGCTTCCCACAGCCCCACAGTGTACTAGCAGCAACTAGCAGGGCTGGTCAATGACCCCTGTATAACTCCAGATAGTACAAGTCCGAGCACTTTGAAGAGGGTGGAGGGGCGGGGGGGGGG